>JAOXYA010026188.1:0-13213 GCA_028565675.1 Sorex palustris | reverse complement strand
AAAAAAGAGAAAGAGCAGAGAGAGAGAGAGAGAGAGAGAGAGAGAGAGAGAGAGAGAGAGAGAGAAGAGCAAGGGAGAGAGAGGGAGGAGAACTTAAGAGGAGAATTAGCAGCAAATTCCCATGATCCTCACCCAAAAGTGGCAGAGGGAGAGCTTCTCCACTCTTTGTTTTAGCGAGCACACTACTCGGACGCGTGAGTCAGGCAAAGACAGAGCAACAAAAGGAGAGAGGAGGAAGCCACACACCAGTCTCTCCCACAGACGCAAGGTTCCTTCACCAACAATGGCCAACAGGATCGCACGCTATGTTAAGAGAATGACGAGAGCAGTATATGCCCACCGCTTGGTTCCATACTCCAGAAGTGATCAGTGCCATTCACCGCAAACCCGGCAAACCCCGCGACCCTATCAGGTGACGTAGAGATAACCTTCGACAAAATCCAACACCCATTCATGATAAAAACTCAGGAAAAAAAATACAGAAGTGGAGACCTTCAATGTGACAAATAGCAACTACTAAAAATACCATCCAAATAAAATCAAATTTAATGGTGAACATTTTGCCCCTATGATCAAGAAAAAGCCTACACTACACTTCTTCTGTGTGTGATTCTAACACTGCAATACAGGAGGGAAATAGAAGGAAAGGCATCCAGATCAGGAAGAAAGATAAAAAACTATTTCTGTATGCGAACCACACAATGGTCTCCACAAGACATCCCTGGGGAGTGCCTGGGATCCTTTCCACAGCTGAGTGACTGCACCGAGACACGTGGCCTGCCACTACACTTTTCTCTTTTCAGTGAACACCCAAATCACGCGGCCCCACCGGCAGCAGCCCCCGGCAGTACTCAGGCTACGGTGTGTGGGAAACCACGGGGCGCAGACAGTGGACACCGTGAGATGCTGGAAACGGAGATCAAAATGTGCCGAGCAGGGAAGACGGCTCAGTGCATGAGGGCCCGGGCCTCAGCACTGGGACTGAGATGGCAGGCACGTGTGAGGCGTTCTGGAGTCCATGAGCGGCGGCCCCGGGGACAGAGGCAGAAGAAGCAGCTCCCGGCCCAGACGCTCAGCGCAGCTGCTCAGACTGTGCCAGCCCTGCAAAGGGGACACAAGGCCCGCGGTGGAAGAAGAGGGTATTTTACCCACGGGCCACGACAGGCATGTCACGGCCCACCTGGAGAGGAGCCCAAAAGCAGAAGGGCAGCAGGGACTGGCCTCACGGCCGCCGGGCTCAAGGTCAGGCCCCCTGGGCACTGCCAGGCAGCCGGGGACCCCCAGCTTCAGAGGCCTGCACGGTGCCACGCCCTGGGTCCCAGTGGGGGGCAAAAGCTGGAGCAGGAGCGACGCTGAGCGCAGGCAGGAGGCCGGGCCACCAGCTCCAGGCAAGAGTGCACGCAAGTGTGGGTGCGTGAGCACGTGAGCGGCACAAGCAGGGCTGGGGGGTGGGGACGGACTCGGCAGGCTCTGAGGCGTGGGGCAGTGGCAGGGTTGAGTTGGGCCCTCCTGGCACTAAGCTGAGCCCCTGCAGATCTGCTCAGAGGGGAGTGGAACAGGCCCACAGGCAAAGGAAGGCTGCCCGGGAGGAGCAGAGGGAGTTCGATGACAGAACTGTGTGCATAAGTGCACTGTCAACCCCAGAAAGGCCCAGCCGGCCAGCAGGCGGGGTTCTGGGCGACGAAAGGAACACGCAGGTTGTGAAGGTTCTGGTGGGAAGAGGGAAGCTCCAGCAAGCAGCTTGCGACTGGGGCTCCTTCCCAAGGTTAGCATGGTCAGGGAGTGGGCAGAGGACCAGCTTGGGGAAGGCGGTTGCCTCACAGACCACCAACCCCAGTTCAATCCCAGAGCCCCATGAGGAGGGGCACCAGAAGCAAACGAGAAAAAGAGCATTGGGAACAGGAGTGAGAGGAGGGCAGAAGCACCAAGGCACCATCTGCCGGGGGAGCAGCAGGGAGCCACACGCCCGGCACTTCTAGGGACTCTGGGACCCCAGGACGCAGTTCCCAAGCTCTCCACGCCCAGGCGGAGGAGGGGGCGAAGGTCGGGGGACAGGAGAGCAGGCAGGACCCTGCGGGGCATCCACTGCAGTAGGCCCGTGGAGGGGGAGAGGAGCCCACCTGGGCCGGCAGCGAGGCTGTGGGGACGGGGAAACCCAGAGGGGCTCTAACGTCCAGCGTGTGTCCCGTGGGGGTGCGAAGAAGGTCAAACGGGCAATAACGTCCCACAGGAGGGGGACGGGACATCTCTTTTGCAAACCTCACTGGGATCCCTGGCACAGCTGCTCTGTGGGAAGAGGGCACCCCAGAACCGAGGACACACTCGGCGTCTGCAGGTGCTGCTGGCCAGCGGGGCCCAGACCCAGGGGCCTGTCCGCTGTCCCCTCCAACCACCGTGGCACAAGAGCTGCTCTGAGCGGGGTCCAGGGCCTCCCCACTTTCCCACCACCAGGCTCCTGAGCCCCCACAGACCTGTCCCTGCTGCCTTCGGCCCTTGCGTACCCCTTCGGCGCTGAGCCCTCCCCTCCTCCAGGCACGGCACCCAGACAACCCCTAGAAACGAGGCACTGGTGGCCAGGAGGAGAGGACAGTGTTGGGCAGAAACTGAGCAGGAGGCATGGCCGGTCACCAGGGCTGCAAGCACAGGCTCGGGTGTGGGTCAGCCTCTGACTGACCCACAAGACTGCACCCCCACAGCCTGCTGGCTCTGTCCCACCTATTTATAGGCCGTTTTCCATGATGTATTTGATCTTCTGCAGAAGATAACAACAACCAGGGCTGCGAACCCTCAGCCTCGACACCATGGCCCCGTCTTGGGCACCACCCCTGGGGCAGCGGTAGGGAGGGGAGTCTCCTTCCCCTGGACCCCTTCCCTCTTCCGGGGAACACTTCAGCCCCTAGTGCAGGCCTGTTATAAAGAGAAGAGACGGGGGCGGGGGGCGCGACTCACCACTCCTGGGGGCCACGAGGAAGTGGCCACCGAGACCTTCTCCCTCACTGGCTGCGTGGATGCCCGGCAGCACCATCTGGGCCTTGTGCGGTGCCAGTGGTCCGAGGGAAGTGTAGCCTGGAGGCTCCCAGCCCTCCTGGAAGACTGGGGTCAGAGACTGCACACATCAAGAGCATCCCCCGCAGCAAGAATGCTCAGTGCCTCTGGCACATGGCAAGGAAGGTACTAGAAGGGAGGTGGCCCCTGGAAGGCCTCATGAGGCAAAGTCCAGCTGTCGGCCAATGGGGGTGGTGAGCAGAGCAGGTCAGGCTGCTCTGGGATCTGGAAATAGCCGGAGAGTGACAGGCACCTGGGGCTGCCCAAAGAAGCAGCAGACGTGTGAGTCCACCATAAGCTCGACATGTGCCACCAGACCAAGTGGCTGACCCTGGCTCACTCCCCCGCACCACATAGAGTTCCTCTGAGCCCCACAAGAACGCACAAGGGGTCGGCACCTGAGCGGAGCCAGCCGAGCAGCCTGGCTGCGGTGTGGACAGAGCGAAGGTGCAGGGGAGCCAGACCGTTTCTTCCCCGTGGGTGTCCGCCCCTCCCCCCCACACACGCCATCCTTCCTGCTCCCAGCCGCAGGAGCACTTGGGGCCAACAGAAAGGAGCCACCGGAGGCAGGAGGGGCTGAGACTCAGACAGCAAAAATGGACCAGAGGGTGGACATGCGGAGGGGGGCCCCGCAAGGCCATGTGCAAGGTGAATACATGGAGGAGACATGTGGAGGAGGGCCACGCGGAGGGCTATGTGGAGGAGGAACTTGTGGGGGAAGGTCACGTGGAGGAGGGCCACATGGAGGGTGGACACATGGAGCAGGACACTTGGGGGGATGGCGGGCAGCTCCTCAGACCTGTCAGAGAAGCCACTGCGGCCAGCACACCCAGGCGGGAGCCTCTCCTCGGGGACGGGAGCAGCACAGGGGTGGCTCTCGGCTCTCGGCTGGGTCCTGACTGGCTGCCGGCTGCGCTTATGTAAGGTGTTTACAGTGAGGACAGCCACCTGACTGGTTCTACAACTCTGAGAAGCTCTCCTCACTTCCGGAAGAAAACCAGGAAAAGATGCCAGTGGGAAACTGGCACCGTGCGACCACGTGTGCACAGCCACAAGCACACAGCAACGCGTGCCTGTGGACAGAACCACAGGACGAAACCGCACAAACGCCAGCAGCAGAGAAACAAGTTCCGGGCTTGAACTCTCCAGAGCTCTGAGCTTGATTTGTAAAACTGCTGCTTGTGAAAGGGAGAAACTGGGAACTGACTGAGGAAGGAAACAGCATGAAAACACAAATGCTTCTTCTATGACAGATGAGACCTCTCTGATGTTCTGGAGGAATTCTAAATTAAGGCCAAAAATACCAGCCCAAGCCCACCAGGAGTGATTCCTGAGTGCAGACCCAGGAGGAACCCCTGAGCACTGCAGGTGTATCCCCCCGCAAAAAATAATAAAAGCCAAAAGGAAAAACCAAAAAGATGCCCACAAGGAGGCTTCGTGAGCCGGGTCTGACCTGCCGGATTCCTGAGACCCAGACTCCTCCAGGACCTGGTGCGGTCTGCCACCCAGTCAGACACAGCAGCTTTGAAGGAAAAATGAGTTTCTTCTCTCAAAGCACCTCAAGGAAAATTCCCAAACAGATTTAAATGTAAAAAAAAAAGGAAATTGGGATATATCATATAGGATGTCTACATCTTTGTTTTAGAAAAGTATAGTAAGCAAGTGGCTGACCCTGGCTCACTCCCCGGCACCACATAGAGTTCCTCTGCGCCCCAACAGGAGTGATCAGGAGTCAACCCTGAGCACTGTGGGGTGTTCCCTGAGCCCTGAACCAGGAGTCATCCCTAAGATTGCAGGGTATGGTGCAAACCTGAGGAACAGTGAACACTTCACTTTTTTCACTGTATTCCTCTACACTTGAAGATCTGGTGAAGAACTAATTTTACAAATGAAAACCAAACCAAACTTTTAGACTACAAAGAGGAAACCAGGATGTTCTGTGAGAATGCAGGCTGCAGTGGTGGCTGCCTGGCTGATCTGAACACCTGAACCCACACAGCAGTCTATGCCACGTCTCTCTGCTCTGGGAGCCACAGAATCGCTTTTTCTTTTTCTTTTCTTTTTTTTTCTTTTTTTTCTGGCTTTTTGGGTCACACCCAGTGATGCTCAGGGGTTACTCTTGGCTCTGCACTCAGGACTTACTCCTGGCAGTGCTCGGGGGACCATATGGGATGCCAGGGATCGAACCCAGATCGGCCGCATGCAAGGCAAATGCCCTACTCACTGTGCTATCACTCCAGCCCCCAGAATCTGTTTCTGAATCCTTCTGAACACCAACAGGGAGGGAAAGAACTGAAAGAAGAAATCCAGACGGCCACTGAGCACTGGCTGCTGAGCACATGGAGGAGGGGTGGCATCTCAGAGGGGTCCCTTGAGATGGGGGTCCACACTTCTGGCACGCCTGGTCAGCTTCACCTGATCCCTCGCACACCCTAGAGTGGCCGTTCCTGCCGGAGCATGCCTGGCCCCGCTGACAGAATTGCGC
This sequence comes from Sorex palustris, assembly GCA_028565675.1. Taxonomy (NCBI): domain Eukaryota; kingdom Metazoa; phylum Chordata; class Mammalia; order Eulipotyphla; family Soricidae; genus Sorex; species Sorex palustris. The sequence continues at coordinate 7,683 of JAOXYA010026188.1, read as the reverse complement.
TGAGGCCAGTCTGAACGTGTCCCGCAGAGGGCACCAGCCCCAGAGTGGCCTCCCTGGGACAGGCAGAGAAGGCAGGACTGCATCTCCCCCGAGCTGGGGCTCACCTCGGCCAGGCGGGAGTGTTTGTGCACATTTTCTCCCCGCTGCACGCTCGGCGCCAGCTGCTGCAGGACGCCCCGGCTGCTAGTCAGCGCTCTGGTCAGCCGGGCGAACTTCCCCCAGCCTGCAGGGACAAGGGCACTGCAGGTCAGAGGCAGAGTTGAGGCACACACCCACCCTGACCCCAGACAGCGCCACTGGGTCCTGGGAGCAAGTCCAGGGCACCCACTGGAACCCACTGTTCAGACACAGACACAGCTGCCCTCAGCACCCACACACATGCACACACATGCACACACACACACACACACACACACACACACATCCTCGTGGGGCTCTGGACAGAGCTGGACAGGCTAGTCCCACTACTCAGACAGGGAAACCAAGGCACAGAGTCAGAACCTGCTCTCTCCTGCCAGCTCCAGCCTAGCCAGGCAGTCCCTGCTGTGCAGTCTCTGACTCGGGGGGTTCAGGGTGCCTCCCCACCAGCCCCAGCAGCCGCCCCAGATTTAGGACTCAGGACCAGACTGGATTTGGGGTGCCTGTGGGGACAGGTCTGCTCTTGCAAAAGCTGGAGGTTCGAGGGCCTGGCCTTTCTGCCCCCAGAGGGCGCGCCGGCCACCCATGCAGCATGCCTGCGCCTCAGTGACCCACCGCAAAGTGGAGTGGCCGTGGCCAGCAGCAGGCTCTGCCACAGACCAGCAAGAGGGTCGCCCTTCCTGTCCCTGCATGGGGCTGGAAGCTGACCATGTGGGGTGGCCTGGTGCCCAAGGGACAGTCCAACACTGGGTGTGTCCAGTGAGAGCCTTGTGCTCCCCTCTGAGGCCCCCAAGAGAGTCCTAACTGCAGCACATGGAGGGAGGGACTGCACATGGAGGGGCAGCCCTGGCCCTCCCAAATACCTTTGCATGAGTCGTCCTCGATGGGCTGCTTGAATGCCGTGATGTCACTGAACGTGCAGAGAAACAAGACCACTTTGTCCTGCTCGTTGCGAATCGGGGCAATTTTCACAAAGAACCACACAGGGGTCCCTGAGGAGAGAGGAAGAGGGTCAGCCCTGCACACTCAGGGTGGGGAGACTGGCACAGAAGCCCCGCACACCTGGGCACACCTGCACCCCCAGACTCTTCTGGCTGAAGTTAGGCCTGTGGGAACAGGAAAGCCAGCCAGGCCTACCAGCACCCATGGCCAAACCCCCACAGCCCTGGAGACGGCGGTCAGACCCCATTCGGAGCAGGAAGTGGCCCCCCTAAAGAAAAACACAAAGAGAGGCCAGGAAGGAGGATGAGAAGGCAGTGGCCTCCCAGTAGAGCGCCCACCAAGGCACAGTGCGGGGGGCCCTGCAGCTCCCTGGGGCCTGCCGGCTGCCCACCCCTATTGCTAGACTGATGTGGAACCAGAGCTGGACGGACGGTGAAGAGGTCAAGGCCACACTGCTCCTGTGCTCGGCACAGAACGGCCCAGAGCACTGCCAGGTGCAGTCTGGGCTGTGGTTCGAGAGGTGCCAAGCACATGCTGGGAGGCTGAGTAGCCCGAGTACTACAGGGTCCAAACAGCGCCCCATCCAGGGGCCCCTGCATTGCCCGCAGGAGGGCGCCGGCACCCTCCCAGGCCTGGGAAGACAGACAGGACACACAGAGGAGAGGGGCAGGTCATGCAGGGGCCCTGGCCAGAGGGAGGGCAGGCTGAATGCTCCCAGCACCGCCTCGATCATTCAGCCCAGACATAGGGCCGCGGCCGCCCCTGAGGCCACACAGCATGTAGCAGGGACATTCTCCTCGGCCTGGACTCGTGCTGGACTCACAGTCATGCTGGACTCACAGCTGAGGCAGGGCCTCAGAGTCCCCTCCAGGGGCACGTGGGGGAGCCTGGCTCCCAGAGTGCGGGGGGGTGCCACTCCTGCCATGTTCCTTTAACCCGGAAGTCACAGCATCACGAAGTCCGGGTCTCAGTCCTGGGAAGAGACCCGCAACAGCACCTGGGGCTATCCCCTGGGCCCTCACAGAAGTGAGAGGGTGCAGACCCCTCTCCGCAGTTAGACTCCAGGCCTCTCATTCAGAGGGTCACATGAAGGAAGGGGGTCAGGTTCTGCCTCGGTCCTAGCCCTCTGAGATCCCTCCAGAAGCAGCCACAGCCGCTGTCCGGCTTCTTCCTGGGGTCTCCAGCTGCAGCACAAACATCCCAGTGTCTCCCGGAGCAAAGGTGTTTGGAAAAAGAGCCACTTCCAGGACCACAGTGAGCAGCAGGGGCGGAGCTGCCCGGGCTCTGCCTGACAGCCTGTACGCAAGGAGCAGCAGGACGTGACAGGACTCACCACGCCCTGGCCACTGGAGGGTCTGGGGGGACAGAAGGCAAGGCTGCCCTTTCACCCCAAAGAGAGGATTTTGTCCTGAAGTGAGACCAGAAGATGCCCCTCAGCTTGGAAGCTTCGAAGTCCACTCACGGGCGGGTCTGACACGGGAGCCCCACGTGGGCGCCTCCTGTCCCCTTCAGCAGGGTCAGGTCTGCTGCATCCAGTCTACTGGCTTTGCTTTTGTTTGGGGGCCACTCCCAGCAATGGTCAGGGATAACCACTGGTGGAGGTGGGGGACCATATGTGACGGAGGGTTCCGAACCCAAGTCCGCTGCACACAATCTCTCGGTCCCCAGCTGGTCCAATCTCCATCTACCTCTCAGACTGGGTCTGGGTCCCAGGGTCTGATCTTGCATATCTGCAAATTCCTGGGCCCCACCTGGGAAGGGCCCAGTCTCCTGTCCTGAGGCAGCCCTTCCCCAGACTCCGGGCAGCGGGTTCCTCTGGGAGGAAAGCGCTCTGACTCCTCCCTGGGGCCCTCATCTCCTTTCCCCTCTCTTCCTGAAGGGATTGCTGTCCTCCAGCAGAGCTCATTCCCTCTGCTCCTTGACCCCAGGGTCTGCGCCAGTCTCTGTCCAGTGCCTTCTGGACAGGCAAGTGCAGATGCCAGTCTCCTCAGTACAGGGAGAAGACTGGACCGGTGCAGGCAGATGCTACCCAGAATCGAGTGTGCCAATGTTCTGGGAGACAGGGTCGGAAGACTGGGGGCATGGAGGGCTGGGGTAATGGGGAGGTACAGAGTTGGGGGGAGAAGGTGCGGAGGGTTGGGATGAGAGGGTGTAGAGGGCGGGGTGAGGGACTGCAGGGGTGGGGTGGTTGGAGGACTGGGATGAAGAGATATGGAGGACTGGGGTGGGGGATGTGCAGGGGTGTGGTGAGGGGGTGTGCAGGGGTGGTGTGAGGAAAGGGTGGGGTGAGGGTTAGGGTGAGGGCTGGGGTGAGGACTGGAGGTTGGGGTAAGGGGCGGGTTAGGGATGTGCAGGGGTGAGGTGAGGAGTGTGCAGGGGTATGGCGAGCGGGGGAGTCAACACATGGGAACCTCAGGAGGAAGCCAGGGCCTGGAGTGTTAGCTGCTACTCACTGTTCTTCTTGTACATGAGGATCTCGAAGGAATTCATCTCATAGTTCTCGAATGTCCGCCGCACCTTCTCCACCGTGTCCTTGTCTGTGAGTTCCCCGTACATGAAGCTGAGGAGCAACAGAGCCGATCAGCACAGAGACGGGCACAGTGTGGCGACACTGCCCTGGAACACGAACACTTCCCCAACTAAGGATCATCTGTCTGCTGGGCTGCTGGCACTGCCATGCACACACTCCCACACATGAACATGCACACACAAACATGCACATATACATAGACATGTGTGCACATGCTCACACACGTAAATGCACTTACATGCATACACAAAAGGAAAACAGTCACACAGACAAGCACATGTGCATACTGTGCTTGGCACCCTTGTGGGTTCAAACATGTGTACATGCACATAAGCATGCCCATGACATGCAGGCACGTAAACACATACTCACATACACACTCTCACATAAGTGTATAAGCGTTCTCATACCTATTCTAGACACACGAAACACACAAACACACATACACTACATATGACCATCTACATGCGTGTAGCATACATACACGCACACACATTTGTCACATGCATATAAGCACAAATCAGTATGCTGCACTCATACCATGTATACACACAAACCGTACAGAAACACACACACACACAGGCATGCACATATACCATATACATATAAGCACACGACACCATACGTATGCTCACATGTGTATATCACATACACACATGAACACACACATACCCTCAGAACTCATGCTGTCAAGAATAAAAGCAGGACCCCTGAGGGCCCAGTGGGCAACAGCTGGGCCCAAGGGCCCAACAGGCCTGGGGGCAAGGGAGCTGCAGGCCAGGCGGGAAGGGCTGACCAGAGGGGCAGCAGGGGAGGGGAAGGGAAGCAGAGACCAGAGACACAGAGATGTAAACAGAGAGCAGGGAAGGGAGGAGGGGAGGGGCTTGTGGGGGAGGGGGGTGCTGCTGAAGCGGCGGTGCCCCATGCAGATGAGAGGTGAGTCAGCTGCAGAGAGCACAGCAGCTGTGAGCAGGCTGGGAGGGAAGGGCTCAGACCCCTGCACCTGCATGCAAGGCCTCAGGCAGCCATGACAGGCCTGAACTGCAGGAGAATTGAGGGCACAAAGGCGCACGGCCACCCCCATCCAGAGAAGGGAAATCAGAACCTTGCCCTGGGGGATGAACAGCACCGGGTGAAGGCATCTGCCTTGCATACAGCCCACCCTGGTCCCATCCCTGCATTGCATGGTCCACTGAACCCTGCCAGGAGTGAACCTGAAGCACAGAGCCAGAAGTCACCCCTGAGCACCTCTAGATGTGCCTCTCCCCACCCCTGCCAAAAAAAAAAAGCAGCAGAGGTGAGTGGGTGCCGCTCTCAGAGAACAGCTCAGGGCTCAGGGCCTTTCAGAAGAGGGCAGCAGCAGGGGACTCAAACAGCCCATTTCCCACCTCAAAAATTCAAGAAAATGGCTCAAAATCCCAAAAGTGTCATGCTTTTCAGTCGCTCGGCTGAGTCCCGCCAGGAAACAGACCCAGGCTCAGCTCTGGGAGAAGGAAGGTTCTGGGAGAACTCTGCGGAAGGTTCGGCCCGGCTTGTGCCTAGTCTGGGGAGCCGGCCCCAGGTGCTGAGGACAGAAGGGAGGGCTCGCTCGGCCTTCCACCCACGGCTGCATCGCAGAGAGCAGAGAGCCACAGAGCAGCGTTCCCCGCGGGGTGCCAGCTCCCCACATGCGCACACCCCTCCAGCTTGGTGCCACCTGCCCTTGATCCCAGCTCCCACACACACGGCCATATCTACAGCCTCCCCAGCACTTAATCTGGGGATGCAAGGCACTCGGCAGCCAGGAGGTCCAGGCACCCCACAGGGGCTTCTCAGCCAACCAGGCAGTTGGATGAGTGCAAGGGCCCTGTGGCTCGAGAACAGCCTGCCCAGAACCACACCTGGGAGACCAGGTGCTGCTGGGAGATGAGCCTGGGTTGAGCACATGCCAGGCATGAGCCCTCAATGCTGGACTCTGTGCCGACCTCTGGGTCCCCGTTTTTTTTTGGTTTTGATTTTGCTTTTGGGGTCACACCTGGTGATGTACAGGGGTCACTCCTGGCTCTGTACTCAGGAGTTACTCCTGGCGGTGCTCAGGGGACCATATGGGATGCTGGGAATCGAACCCGGGTTGGCCGCGTGCAAAGCAAACGCCCTACCCGCTGTGCTATCTCTCCAGCCCCTGGGTCTCCGTTTTATAGCTGCAAGGGCCCCCCGCATCCCCCGATCCTGCACCTGCCTGACTGCACGCCCCTCCCAGCACCAAGCATGCGGGGACGGGCTACTGCGTGGACACTCCCCGGCCACACACCTGCAAGCGCTGCTCCTCTGCATCACCTCGGCGCGATGGTAACCCGAAAGCTTGCAGAAGCCGTCATTGCTGTACACGATGGGCCAGTCCACTATCTGCGCGTTCCCCAGCACAAAGTTTGTGTCTGTCAGAAGCAGAGGGAGGAGCAGGTCAGACAGCGTCGGGGGTGGGGACTCCGTGGGGCAGGCACTGCTAGCCAGCACCTCCAGACCCGCTCGCTTCCGGCCCGGCTGTCCCATACCAAATCCACTCTGAGAGCTGCGGGTCCCAACAGTGGCTGCTTTGCGGGCCCCGCTGCATGGCCAGTTGGCTACACACCCCGCGGACACTGGGGGCCCCCACTGAGGGAAGGCCTGCCCTCATCCCTGACTTTGCTGAAGGCCTGGTTGGTTCCCGTTTTGGGGCTTTGCCAAACAAACTCCAGAAGATCCTGGATCTCTTGACGAGAGGAGGCGCAGTGCCAAGGCCGTCCCACTGCAAGGCGCCCCGAGTCTGCCGCTCACTCCTGCAGGGACATGCCAGGCTCAGCCTCGCGTGTGTTTTTAAGGCAGGTTTTTAAGGCACTTGACATGCACGTGGCGGACCCCAGTTTGGTCCCAGCACCACATGCGATCCCTGAGCCCCGCCAGGAATGATCCCTGAGCACAAAGCCAAGAGTAACCCTGAGCATCGCTGGGTGTGCTCCAAGTCCCCCACCTCCAGTCCCAAAACAGTAAAATCACGTGATGTACTGATCCGGGAGGGCAGGGGTTCGGAAATGTTTTCCCAGAGGAACAGTCGTTGCATTACATCACGGTTTCTGTGGGAAGCATTGCCGAGGGCAGGGGAGGGGACCCACACGCACAGGCGCACAGGGAATGCTGGGGTTCTGTCTCCACTCGTGCCCAGAGCTGCCCCACTCAGCTGGTCACTTGTCTGCCCTTGCGGGAGGCTCTCTGGCAACGCCAAGGGCAGGGACAGGGGTGCCTGGCCAAATGCTCGGAGAGAGGGGTCACTCCCCACTAATGCCAGACTTTGAGGAGCCTGAGCAAATGCAAAGCAGGGTGAAGCCCTTCTCATGAATCTGCACACACGCATGGGGTTCCCGCACGTCACGGGAGCCGCATCCCTTTGGCTGGCTGGCCTCTTGACATCATTGCTGACTCCTTTGAGACGGAGAGCAGGACCAAATTTCCCGGGCCAGTACCTCACTGAGCCCATGCAGAGGGGAAGAGCAGCTGCTGGGGAGGACGGTGGACACGGGTGAGCTCATCTGCTTTCCCATCTAGTCGCCACTAAAACTAAAAATGAAAGCTGATGTACCTTTGACAGGTAAAGTCAGGGCCAGAGAGACAAGACAGCACAGGTTTAAAGCACTTGCCCTGCACACGGCAGATTCCAGCACCACAAGCCATCCCTGATGCCCTCCAGAAACGATCCTTGAGCACAGAGCCAGGGTAACTCCTGAGCACCACTGGGTGTGGCCAAGCCCCCCACCTCCCCCCCAAAAGAAGCAAAATCACCCCCAAAAAATTTTAAGTGGATACAGTGAAGCAAAAATAATGAAAGAAACAAAACTCAGAAAATGATTTCACAGGGGGTATGGTGCCGCCAGCAGGTCAATCTGTACCTGTGAGGCGAGTGCATCAGCAACCTGATGGCACCGTCAGACTTTCAGATACCCCAAAATTGCTGCTGTGCCTTTGGCCAGACCCCAAAAACGTGGAGCAAAGTTTACCAAGAAAATAAACGGCCAAAAGTTAGGTATGTGGGAGACACACCCACAAACCACCTCCGGCTCAGC
>JAOXYA010026172.1:0-13214 GCA_028565675.1 Sorex palustris | reverse complement strand
CATTGTATGACCAACTGAGACTTAAAGGCTTTGTGACTGTTCTCATGGTGATTCAATAAATGTAAAATATATATATATGTAAGCCTTACATTTTTTAAATACAAAAATAGATAGTGCAGCTGGGAGATAGTGCAGTGGGTAGCATACATGACCTGGATCAGTTTCTGCCACCATGTGGCCCCCCGTGGCCCCCCAAAGCATAGTCTGGTGTGACCTAGCTTGCCCTTGGCACCAGAGGATCTGAGCAGCATCATGTCCTTGGGCCTTTGCATTGAACCAATGGTCCCATTGAACCAGTGGAAAATCACCAGCAGCAATCCAGGGACCTTCTGAGTACTATTTGGAAACCCCTCCCCAGCTCTCCATCCCCAAAAGATACAGATTCTAGGTCACCACGATCTTTTTTCTCCTCTGCATAATAAAGTTAGCTGCAAAACAACGTCTCACTCTTTCAAAGTCCAGCTTGGAGAGACCTGGTTCTGATGTTCTCCAAGTACTTTGGCATTCAAGAATTCCTATTTATGGTGCCCCAGTGGAGTGCTTCAAGAGAAATCACCCAAATAGCAGGATATACAGAACTGACTTCCAGTATATATTTTCAATCCCTTGTAAAGCAGTTGGAATTTACCATGTGGGTTAGTCGTTTGCACTGTGCTCAGCTCTCTTCTCAGTTGACTGTATCTGGGCTGACTAGTCTCAGTTGGCTCGTGCTGAGATAAGTCATCGTCAGGAGAAGGTGACTTCCTTCTGCAGGCTTAGTATGGCTGATTGGCAACAGCTGTACACATGGCCAGCAGTACACAGGATTCTTGGAGGCCCAAGCTCAGAAGTGGCACAAGATCGATGCTAGCAGTACAAAGCCACTCAGATTCCAGGAGTTGAGGAGTAAGCCTGCAGAAATCAAATTCTAATTCTACAAAGGTGGCCAAGAGAATACACTTTGAGAACCATTACCCCAAAGTTTGCACTTGTGAACTTTGATATAAAAAAGCATAGCGACGCAGTAAATGTGTGTAAACACACAGGTATTCTTGCAAATGTTCACTCTCCCCTCCATCGTGAATTTTATCTATCCCACTTCTGAAAAGGAAGATGGACTACATCTTCAGTTGTTCGAGGCTTATGCTTTATAAAAGACTTAGTCTAACAGATTAAGGAGTCATGGATGATTCACTTATTAGGACAAAGGTGTGTGTTTCCTTCCTTGCGGGTTCATTTGTCTTGTACCCAATTGGAACCCAATGAAAACTAGAGGTGAGAGCAGGTGTTGTGTGTATGCATATGTGTGTGTGCTTGGTGATGGTAAGTTAACTGAGGATTTAACACCTGAAAGGTCATCTTCAGGTGATACGGTGGGGGCGCAGGGTGGTCATTCATTGTTATTTATTGAATCTGGGGCTCCTTCATGCAAAGTCTCTCTAGTCCTTTCTGTCATCTCTGACTCCAGGACAGTTTTCATCCTGCTACCAAAAAATATTCTGTCTTCTCAAATGGAGTTGGAGAAAATCATCACTGGGTTGTGACCACCTGTTGAACCAAAAACTAAACTTGCACAATCCTGGAATTGTAGGCTTTTCCCTATATAGTCGAGAGAGATAGTAATGTGTAACTGAGCCTCTCTAAACTATACATCATATCTGAAACCCATTAAAACTTCCATAAAACTTTTAAGATCCTGCCAAGTCTGTTTAAAATTTACTTGTCATGATAAATCCAAAAAAGCACCTCTGAGTAAGGTTCTTGATTTAGTAAAAGATGCCCCAATCTGTTCGGAATGGTCTGGCTCTGGCTCAGCTTCTCCTGTCCTCTGTGAACAGGATCTCTGTCAGATTTCACAGAACTGCTGACATTGCAAATCATGAATCCTGGAATGAGAGACTAACTTATGCAAGTCAATGTAAAGTTTTGGTTGTTGTTTTCTCCTTTTTAAAAAACTAGTTTTAAATGTTTGAAAAGCTAAGTGCAGTGTCAGGCTGAAAACGTCTTCTCATCTCTAGCACTTTCACTTGATTAAATGCTTCTAAACGTGGCTATTGAAGGGGCAACACCAAATCCACAGAGAGAGGCACTGATATCTGCTTTATCATCATTGACCAGTGACACACAGAAGTGCACACCTCTCTCCATAAATCACAGAACAACTACATTTCTGGTTCTGATGTCTTCAATTCACAGACTCCCAAAGAAACCACATAGCTTAGCAGTTGTCTTGGATTCAGGAAATTTAGGCATGAAAAATGAACAATAAATTAAACTGGAGAGAAGAACTGGTGAATTTTGGGTCCACAGATAACATCCAGGAGAAGCAATGTGCCAAATGTCTCAACTGAAAAGTAACTACTAAGTTGAGGTCATTTTATTAAATAACAGGTGCAACATAGGTCTTCAAGAACTGGACAGAGCCTCTGGCATGAGACTTTAAGGTCTGGTTCCCTCCATCCTTTCTTCCATTTGTTGGTCTAGCCCTCCTTTCACCCTCCGTCCATTCACATTTTTCTTTGGTTATATAATAAACAGAGAAATCCTTTGTGGCATAGGTCTGGAACACAGATATGAGAGGGCTGCCCTGCAGAAACTTAGAATCTAGAGCTACTAGTTTATTAGAAGCTAGGGCTACCTGTATATTTTAGAATGACAATATTTTAGTAGGAATAAAATTTAGTTTATTGCATGATTTCAGCCATGATGAAGAGAGAAAAGAGTATGCAACCAAGCAGATTTTATTATTGCTTTCATGTGTGTGTGTGTGTGTGTGTGTGTGTGTTTGTATATGTGTGTGTGATTCCAGACACCTTGGAACTCTGTGGCAAGTACCAGAAAATAGAATGTCTTTATTTGCGTTCCCTTCCATAACCCACTAATAGTTCTACTAGTCACCAAAAGATTCACTGGACATTTACGTTAGACAATATTCATGAAATTGGGACCATAATTATTCTGATTCCAGTTTAGATTTTTATTCTTCCTGTGACCTTAAGAATGGGTTATTAATTTTCCAACTCTGTTTCTTTATCCTCTAGTCCCTGTTTTATTTTACAGGATACTTGCCAAGATAAAATAACTCAGTATACCTGAAAATCTTTAGAAACTCCAGTCTTGTGCAAAATACAAAATGAACAAATTATATCTTACCCTCTAGACTCACCATCCCAGTAATGAAAATAGCACATTTTTGAAACTGCCTTAAAGTTGATCATATATTTCAGTAAATACCTCTTTTGTTAGAAACCCACAACTTTCCAGGGATGTTTGTTTCATTGTTAGACACAGCTGCCTTAAAAGACGTTTCAACCACAGCTTGTAAGCTGCTTATTTAAAGGTGTGCTCATAAAAGTCCAACAGTGATTCTCTGGTGTACACTGTTGTCATATCACTGCTCTGAAGGCTGATGTGGGGCTGGCAGCCCTGTCTCTCCCATCATCTCTGCCATATGTTTGCAGGAGTTAATTATTTTTCAGATGTGGAAAACAGAGTGGGGAAGATTTTATTTTAAGGAAGTTGGCTATGGGTTATGTTCCCGAGGAACAAAGATGACAAGGAAGAACTCTAATGGCTGTTTTGGTGAAGAACAGTGCAAAACAAAAGCCAGCACTTAACCGTGTGCTTTAATTCTCAGAGGGAAGTGTAAAGGAGAAAATAAAAGAGAAGACCCGTTTTTGTTCCTGGGAGGACTGCAGATGGGCCCTAAAAGAACCTTGGGAAACCATAGGGATGTGATTGCACGTGTAAGAGGAGGAGGGGCCGTGCACTCATGACAGCACCTCTTCATAAAGAAGCTGGAATTCCGCAGAAACAGATTTCAATACTGTCCCACGTGTGCCAGCCCCCCAGTGGAAATTCCCTGGTCATTATCAGCGCACACACTGGTGAGAAGAGGTGGAGATTAAAACCCTGTGATTATGTCATGTAAACTACAGAGCAAAAAAATAAAAAAAATTAATAGGCCTTCTGTGTGCTACTCAAGGGACAATGAAATTATGAATATTAATTTTGTTACTATCAGTGTTAGCTAATCATATGAGGATGAGTACAGAATTTGATCATTTTGCAGAACGTGGATTAAAGCAATTTGGGGGATCAAATGCTATTTTTATTTTATCACTTTTCTTTCAACACAAGTTTCTTATTCCTCACTAGTAGTAAGGCCTTGTCAACATATAAACCATCTAAAAGAAATATGTTATGTAAGATACTAATGAAGATGTACATATTGCATGTTTACCTTCAAAAAAGAAATGGCTTGAAAAATCCCACTGTATGCTGATATCTAGCAGTAATTAATACACATTTGATTTCTGGAAAAAAATCTGGAGCTTATCGTTGTTAACAAATATTCCACATGCGTTAAAAAGTATGGCGGTGTTTCAGTATTTTGTTGCATCTTGGATGGGTGAGGCTGAGGGTGGCCTCTTGGCGGCCATGGCCTAGGGTAGAAACGTGGCCACCTGCAGTCCTCTGCAGTACTTAACTGTCATGGTACCTGGGCTCTGTCAGATGATAGTTGTGGGGCTAAGGAGATTACTTCCTCTGTGGCTCAAGTGAAACAATTTCTTCCTTTAATCTGTACTACTGTGGGCTCAACTTCACTCAGCATTTCTTTTGTAGTGTTCCTGAGATTGTTATCTTGCTCTAGTCCCTTCACCAGCTACTTTTCTGGTAGTGATATTTGTTGGTTTTGGTTCTTTGCCAATCATCCTGCTATCCTATGGTTACACTGCTGCTTCCGTTCTGAAAATATCCTCAATTCATGGTAGTCTCAAGGCCTTCAATACCTGTGCCTCCCACTTGGCACTTGTGACCATCTTCTATGGCACAGCCTGGCTGTGTCTGGGCAGCCTGACTCTGGGCACTCAGTTAAGGAGGGCCAGATACCATCAGCGTCCTACATTATTTTTATTATCCCCATGTTGAACCCTCTTATCTATAGATTTAGGAACAAGGAAATCAAGGAGGTCTTAAGGAGGAGGATTAAAAACAGTCAACACATTAAACCCAGTAAGAATAATTTGCAATGTTTTGTTTATTGACATAATGAAAAAATATTTGCCTTAACAAGTTAGAAACTAAAAGAAGGACAAAATATAATGCTTTTGTATGTACTATTTCTTTTCAAGCAAGATACAGTGTAAAAAAAAATCATCTTTTGTCTGTCATTGGAATCATGGAATGGAGAAAGAAATTAAAAATATGGTTTCTAGTTGCCCAAAAAAGTAGAGCGATGGTTAATTTTTTTTGTTTCATCTTCCTTGCCTTGCATGCAGCCAACATGGCCAACTCGAGTTCAGTTCCTCCCCGCTCTCGGAGAGCCCGGCAAGCTACCGAGATTATCTCGCCCGCACAGCAGAGCCTGGCAAGCTCCCCGTGACGTACTCGATATGCCAAACACAGTAACAACAAGTCTCATGATGGAGACGTTACTGGGCCCGCTCGAGCAAATCGATGAACAACGGGAGGACCATGACAGTGATCAACATCACCTAGGAGGATTTATTAATATCATATTTTTGATTTTTTATTTTTGGATCACACCCAGTCATGCTCAGGGGTTACTCCTGGCTCTGCACTAGGAATTACTCTTGATGGTGCTAAGGGAACCTGTGGGATGTCGGGGATCAGTCAAGTGTAAAACAAGTGCCCTCCCTGCTCTTCTGTCTCTCAGCACCTAATTTTTTATTTTTGTAGAATTATTCCATTGACTATTTTCAGAGAAATAAATTTAGTATCTTGTTGAACGTTTTTAATCAATTATATGTTTCATATCAGAGAGATTCTAAGTCATATGAACATAAATTGATTATTTTTAACTTGACAACTCTAATGCATTTCCTTAATATGTCCCAGAAAATGAAAATCATTTAAGTTATTTATTTTTTCCCTTTGACATTTTTGGTCATGGTGATGTTCAGGGATAACTTGTGCCTCTGAACTCAGGAATTTTTACTCCAAAAGGTTCTCTGGGGACTATATGGGGTGCTGGGGATTGAATTCTGGTGTGCCGTGAGCAAAGCAAATGCCCTACCCTATGTACTATCACTCAGACCCCATTCAAATCTTTTCAATCATTTTATAGGATCACCACTTTACATCACATCGTTCTGGTCTCTCTCCTGATCCTGTCTTAGAGTATCACAGGACTATCTGATTCTGTAGATTTCTCTTCTGAAAATTTGGTCGCAGATTATGTGATGAATAAAACAGTAATATCCAAGCTGTAGGGTCACCCAAACAGGTATAATACCGAGTGGTCGTTTATTCATCTATATTGCTCCGGCATCCTGGTTCCCATCATGTGAGCTGCTGTTGAAGTTGACAGACATATTCAGCCCTGTGATTAGGCAGGGCACAATTAAGAGGTACATGAAGACAGGGACCCGGATATTTCACACGGCCAATCAGCAGTACCCATAAAGGGTAGATTGAGTGACAATTTTCTGTTCTGGCCTGGACATGCTTGTCTGCTTCCTTCTGGTCTAAACTTGTTTTCCTTTGGGAACTTCCTGATCTTGGGGATCCTGTCAGGGGGTGAATTTCCCACATCTTGCTATTTCTTACCCAAGTCTCTTGCAGTGTCCATGAATACATAGGTACTTTGGTTCAGTGAGGGTCTCAATATCTTTCCTGTACGTACATTATCTTTATCTACTTCTCTACCATGAGTCACAGCTTCTCAAAAACCCTTTCTTGGGGTATAGCATTTGCCTTGCATGTGGGCAACCTGGGTTCTATCTCCTGCATCCCAAATGTTACCCCAAGCACTGCCAGGAGTGATTTCTGAGTGCAGAGCAAGGATTAAGCCCCGAGCCCTGCCAGGAGTGGCTCCTTACAAAAAAACCAAGGATGCAGTTATGGGTCAATGCTGCGGGTCCAATTTTCCCTTTGTGTGAGGAACTGCAATTCAGGCTGGGCAGGGTGAAGAGCCTGAGGTGGTCTACATGCCATAGCTGTTAGAAAAAATAATGTATGAAATTTGCTTATAAAGTGTTGAACATGGAGAGTATCATGCCGAGTGAAAAAAAATAAGAGGGAAAGGGACAGACTGCACTTATTTGTGGGATTTAAAAAAAAACAAACACATAGTATAAATCTAAGAACTGTGGAGAGTAGAAACAAGGGCAGTGGGAATGGTTCATGGTTCAAGCCTGCCTCAGGGCTGGAGGTGAGGGAAATTGGGATAGAGATGGAACAATTATGATAATGATGGTTGGAATAGATTGGTCTGGATGGGAGATGAGTGCTGAAAGTGGGTAAAGGGCCAAACATGATGGCCTCTCAGTATCTGTATTGTAAACAATAATGCTCAAAAGGAGAGAGAGAGAGAGAGACAGACAGACAGACAGACAGACAGATAGACAGAGACAGAGAGACAGAAACTGAGACAGAGACAGAGAAAGAAAACTGGGGATATTGGTGGTGCGAAATGTACACTGGTTGAGGAATGGGTGTTGGAAATTTGTATGAATATAATTCCATCAAGAGAGCTTGTAATTATATCTCACAGTGATTCATAAACACACGCACGCACACACACACACACACACACAGAAAAAGAAATCTGTTTTATGCGTGAGTCTCTCTCCTTCCTGCCCCTTAAATACTGCACCTGAAAACTGGAATGTTCGGTTTGTTCCTAAGCCTTTGATCCCAAGCCTACTTCCAGTCGATTCTCAGTCACTCATTTTGAAACACGAGTCATCCACCTACAACCTCTGCTGCTTTCCCTGGAGAAAAGTTAATTGAGCCCAAGTCACTGTCTTCCCTCCATAGATCCTGACTTGCGGTGGCACTGCCTAACTCAACCCCGGTGCCATTTTGGTAGTGCGATAATGAGGAAAGCCATTTTCAGTACCCAGCCCCTCACCTCTCACATTCACTTATCGTCACTTCTTACTCTGGTCCTGTCCTTCATCACACAGTCTTACTATGCTCACTTTATAGAAATTCGTCTTTCGGGTTGAAGCCATAGTACAGTGGTTATGCATTTGCTTTGCACGTGGCCAGGTCAGGTTCAATCCCTGGCATCCTATATGGTCCCCGGGCACTGCAAGGAGTAACTTCTGAGTGCAGAGTCAGAGTAACCCATAAACATCACCAGGTGTGGCAAAGAAAGAAAGAAATTGTCATTAGGAATAAGAATAAGCCAGGCCCTTGTTCAGTGCCTGGCTGGGGGAATCTGGCAAGACGCAGGAATTCCAGAAACGTCATCCAAACCTTGCACGGACACTGAAGCGACCCCTCCAAGCACAGGTACACTGGCCGTAGGCATGGCAGCCAGGGCAGCCGAAGTTATTTTTTTCTTTCCCTGTACTTTGGACTCACAGCTCAGCCTCCATTAACTAATCCTGAAGAGAACATCCTGGCTACCCCAAAACACATTAGGCCAATAGTCCACTAGCCTATTCCAATCAAAATACTCCTCCAAACCACCAAAATAACAGCAAACACAAAAAAATGGAACAAGCCTAATGAAAAAGAACACATTCCCTGAAGCTACACTATTGGCCTCATAGAAGGCACAGAGGAACACCAAAGAGGTAGTACTCTTACCAAAGAGGGGAAAAGAAGACCATCATCGACCGAGCCTATCTCGAATCCTCCTTTGTAGTGAGAGTGTTCGCTGATAGTGAACTGGAAGGACCCACGTCCATACTCCCACAGCAACATGAAGAAACAGGGCACATCCCCTCCATGAGGAGTGGATGAAGAAAAGAGCCCTGAAGCTTCAACAGGGAATTCCCACAAACATAATCTCTCTGATAAAGAATTCTGAGATGAAATGTTGAGGATGTTCAATGAACTCAAAGAAACGGTGGAACAGGCATCCAGTAAATTAAAGGAAGACATGAAAGAAACAGTGGAACAAACAGCCAACAAAGTAAAGGAGGAAATGAGAACCGAAATAAGAAGGCTACAAACAGAAGTGTCACTAATAAAAAATTCTGTAGACGAAATTAAAAACTCAGTGGGCACCTCAACAGTAGAATGACAACAGCCGAAGATAAAATCAGTGAGCTTGAAGATGAGCTGTAGAAAGCACACAGGAAATAAGATATAATGGGAAAAGACCTCAAAATAGCTCTTGGGAAAATAAGAGACTTAAGAGATGAATTCAAGAGGAACAATATAAGAATCATCAGAGTACCAGAAGGACAGGGAGACAACCCCAGTGAAGAAGCAACAGTTAAAGGTATCATTGCTGAGAAGTTCCCAGAGCTGAAGAATGCAGGCATTCTAATCAAAGGAGCCCGAAGGCTATCAGCTAAAAGAGACCCTAATAAAAAGACTCCAAGACATATCATAATCAGAATGGCAGATATCAAAGATAGAGACACAATACTGCAAGGAATAAGAATAAACTCATTTTTTCCCTCTTGGGTTGATGTAATTTTTCAGCTAGACAGAAGCAAAAGTTGCACAACATTTCCAATGTAAGGACAGTTATGAATGAAATGAGAAGAGGATTATTTTAAGAAGATTTTGTTTCAGGCAATTATTTAATGAAGTACAAAAATATGTATGTAAATAATTAACAATGTTTTCAAAATAGCAGAGGAACAGGCCTGGAGCAATAGTACAGCGGGGAGAACACTTGCCTTGCACACAGCTGAGTTTGATCCCTGGTATCACATCCTGTGAGCCACAGCAGGAGTGATTCCTGTGCACAGAGCCAGGAGTAAGTCTTGAGTGCAGCCAAGTGTGGTCTAAAAGCCAAAAAGGAACATAAGACAAATAGCACAAGCTATTAGGGAATTCACAAATATGCTAAAATATCATCACTTTCAGGCACATATTGATGTAATTGATTTAACATTTAGAAATTATGTCAGATTACCAAATGACAAATGAGACAGGCAGCTCTCTCCTTAAAAAAATCTCATACATGGGGCTGGAGTGAGAATACAGCAGGGTGGGTGTTCGCCTTGCACGTATCCGACCTGTTTGATCCCGGGCATTTTGTAAGGTCCCCCCATCACCCCAGGAGTGATTTCTGAGTGCAGAGACAAGAGTAACCTCTGAACATTGTCAGGTTTGACCCAGAAAGCTAAACCAACCAACCAACCAACCAACCAGCCAACCAACCAAAACTCTCATCCAGGTCTGGACGATAGCACTGTAGGAACATTGTTTGCCTGGCACACACATCATAGGGTTTATCCTCGTCATCCCTTATGACTCTCCGAACCCCACTTGGAGTGAATCCTGAGTTCAAAGCCAGGAGTAAGCCCTGAACACCACCGGGTGTGGCTCCAAACAGAACCAAAAAATAATCTTGTAGCATACAATATTATAAATATCAGGGAGAACTAATTGATTCAAGGTAATTATGTGGCACTGTAGCACTGTCCTCCCATTGTTCATCAATTTGCTCCAGCGAGCACCAGTAACATCTCCATTGTGAGACTTGTTGTTACTGTTTTTGGCATATGAATATGCCAGGTGGAGCTTGCCAGGCTCTCCAAGAGGAATGGAAGAACGAAACCTGGATCGGCAGCATGCAAAGCAAACGCCCTACCTGCTGTGCTATCACTCCAGCCTGGTTTCTTATATGTGGGCTAAATAGACCCATCCGTGGCCCGGAGGCAACTTAGTGGAAAGACTTTCAGTGCTTCCTTGCAAGTGCACAGTCATGGGTTTGAATTCCTGGAGTCCCACATACACAGAGCATGAGTCTGGCAGCTCCACTGTCTGTGAGCCCATGTGCCACCAGTGATCCACAGCTGCATGGCAGCCAAGTGTGTGAGTATGCACGCATGCAGACATACACGCATGTGCACACACACATGCACATCTCTTTAAGAGTAACCTCCTTTCTTCTGATGCATTTAATTCTACAGCAATTCAGAAGTTGACAGACAAATCACTCTTTGGGCTTATAAAGAACGTTGATTTCTTCTCAGTGAAAGTCAATTCCTTATTGTGCTTAATATATTTGCTGAGCTCAGGAATTAACACCTGCTTTAGTCAGGCTGTGTTTTCATAATCTTCTCTGTGGTTCGAATGAAAAGGTTGCCAAGACTATCCAACATCTGTGGGAAAGGACTCCAAGAAATAAAAGGCAATCGAAAGGAACTGGGTTGATATACAGAATCATTGCTTCTTGCCCCTTTATTCTTTCACATTCCACAGGTAGTAACATGTATATAAACATTATAACTTAATAAAAACAACTAAGGCCAAAACACTCATCCACTTAGGAGTGGTAATGACTACGTTTCCTCTTATTACTTCAAAGCAAACGATCAATGAAATATCTTCAAATTTGTCCTTGATGTTTACTTTATTATCCAAACTTCTGGTTCACACAATGTCAAGTAATAGCTACACCATATGAGCGCCAAATTATAGAAAGATGGATTCCACTGGCATGGTTCCAAGATTCTTGGTGGAATTCCACTATTTTTGTGTGAAATTACAGTGGTATATTTTCACTGTGCCAGTCTTAAATAGTTAATAAAAAAAGTTAAAAATGTATATAGTGGGGCTGGAAAGATAGCACAGCGGGTAGGGCGTTTGCCTTGCACACGGCCGACCCGGGTTTGATTCCCAGCATCCCATATGGTCCCCTGAGCACCGCCAGGAGTAACTCCTGAGTGCATGAGCTGGGAGTAACCCCTATCCATCGCCAGGTGTGACACAAAAAGAAAAAGAGAGAATGAGAATATGGGGTGAAAATGTCTCTGTGAGACACTGCTTCTTCCTTCTTCAAGTTCTTTCAGGTTTCAGGTATGGACCCAGATAGGCAATTGCTGAGGGAGCCTTTGGGGAGGGTGGGTCACACCCAGTGGTACTCAGGAGCTACTCTTGGCTCTGTGTTCAGGGGTGTGCCCTCGTGGTGCAGTAGACAAACACTGTATCTTCTGGGCTCTTGCTCCGCCCTTCTTGCCTTTGGTGTTTGGGGAATGGGGCACTCAGCATCAGCACCCAGGTGTCTGTCCCTCCTGGCCCAGAATCCTGTGAGGATTTGGGTTCTGCTATGGGTGTGACGTGCTCTCTTTGTAGCTTTTGTTAGGGGCTTCCTCCTGGCTCTGCACTCAAGAATTGCTCCTGGTGGTGCTAGGGATGAAACCCAAGTCATCTGTGTGCAAGGCGACTGTCCTGCCCACTGCAACCTCTTCTCCAGCCCCTCGGTGTAGCTTTGATCTGCACTTCCCTGGCATTAGTGATGCTGTTGAGTACCTAAAAGATTTAGGTATCACTGTGTCACTGTCATCCCATTGTTCATCGGGATGAACAAGAAACGTCTCCATTCATCCTAGCCCCGAGATTTTAGCAAGTGCCACATTGGAGGCTCTTTCAGAGTTAGGGGAATGAGACCCATCATTGTTACTGGGTTTTGGCATATGGAATACGCAGCGGGGAGCTTGCCAGCCAGACTCTGCCGTATGGGCAGGATACTCTTGGTAGCCTGCTGGATTCTGAGAGAGAGAGAGAGAGAGAGAGAGAGAGAGAGAGAGAGAGAGAGAGAGAGAACCAGACAATAAGAAGCCATAAGCTTTTGGAAGCTTGGTTTTATAGTCTCTGGGTCTTGGCCGTTGACGGGATTACATGACGATGGGGGCAGTTGATGGGCGTAACTGTCTAGCTACTGGAAGATGGGGGATCTGGGTGGAGGATGCCCAGTCCAGATTCGAGCAGGCTTGGAGATCTATGCCCCGGGTCCTGCATACCTGGATGCCTCTGCCGGTTTCTTCATGTGTGAGGCTTGTCCAAACATGTGGAGAGTGGTCTTAAGCATGGCTGTGGCTGGTTCCGGAGGTCTTCAGCTGCCGGGGCTCTGATTGGGGCAGGGAGGGAAACTCAACCCACCCCCCTCCAAGGGGCCCCGGTGAGGACAGCCAGGCATGGGGGCAGCAGACTCTGCCAGCTTTTAGGTATTTTTGTTATTGTTTATTTTGGGTTGGAGAGGCGGGATGGGGCATGGCCTGTACCCAGTGTTTGGTACTCAGGAAGTGGGCAGTGTGTGAGGCGAGTGTCCTCCCTGCTGTGCTTTCTTTCTGGCCCTGATGAGTGTCTGCTCATGTGCATATCGGCCATTCCTAGATCTTCTTTGGAGGAGTGTCTTTTGGGTTTTTTTTTTGGGGGGGGGATCTTTTTGATGCCAAGGATTAAACCCATACACATATGTGAATACATGTGAAGTATGTGCTCTATTACTGAGCTACAGTACAACGCTTCAAGAATTAGCTATTCAAGTCCTTTACCCACTTCTAAATATT
>JAOXYA010026163.1:0-13214 GCA_028565675.1 Sorex palustris | reverse complement strand
CCTGCTTTGAAACCCAGAATGAAAATAAAATATTTTTTTTTTTGCTTTTTGGTCACACCCAGCAATGCTCAGGGGTTACTCCTGGCTCTGCACTCAGGAATTACTCCTGAAGGTGCTTGGGGGACCATATGGGATTCTGGGAATCTAACCTCAATCAGATGTGTGCAAGGCAAACGCCCTACCTGCTGTGCTATTGCTCCAGCCCCAAAATAAATTCTTTTTTAAAAAAAATCAAATATACAACAACCACTCGGCCCCAGAAATCTTCTGCCTTGTGAGCACAAGACTGTGAGTCTGACCTGGGGTTGCCTACACATGCCACTTACAATCTAGGGCCACCCCAGGGGCATAGGACACTGTGTGGGATCCCAGCAATCACATGGAGGCCAGGAGAGAGCCCTGCAGTGGGAGGGCTGCACCCATTCCCTGTGAGTTCATACACTACCCCCAGAGTGTGTATGAGCACCTTCATAAGACATGGGCGCATGTGTGCAAGCCCCAGCCCCATAAGTGCAAACACCCCACCACGTGTGCAAATACCCATCCCAGTATATGCAGCTAACCCAACCCAGTAGGTACAGACACTGCACCATATGTGTTCAAACACCCAACCCATGAGTGAAAACACCCAACCATGTGTGTGCAGATACCCAAACCTGTATGTGCAAATACCACCTATGTGTGCAAGCGAATACCCCTGCCTTGTGTGCAAGCACCCTGCCTATATGTACAAACATCCCAGTCCAGAATGTGCAAACACGTGTCCATGTGTGCAAAGATCCTACCTCAGGATGTGCAGATACCCCACCACATATGTGCAAACACATGCCCATTGTGCAAAAACTCCACTCCCATATGTGCAAATACCCTACATGTTTGCAAATACACAGTCCATGTGTGCAAACCCTCTATCCATTGTGTGCAAGCCC
Source organism: Sorex palustris (assembly GCA_028565675.1). Classification (NCBI taxonomy): domain Eukaryota; kingdom Metazoa; phylum Chordata; class Mammalia; order Eulipotyphla; family Soricidae; genus Sorex; species Sorex palustris. The sequence continues at coordinate 12,285 of JAOXYA010026163.1, read as the reverse complement.
TCTAGCCCAGGATGTGCAAGCACCCTACCCCAGGAATGCAGCTCAACCCAGGCTGTTGTTCAGTTTTTCTGTCTGCAGAGGGTAGAGTCACTGAGGATGGCCCAGGAAGAAGCACCCAGAAACTACTGTAGCTGGACACCCCTGACGCTGGCTTCCACTCCTGTACAGCTGTAGGAACCCCTGGCCTGCCTTCCCCGTGCTAAATGGATTGGTGTTGACAGGGAGCGATTCACTAATTAATTATGCCAACTCATTCTCTACCTAATCATATGTCTCAGGTCACTGCGTAATGAGCCTGTACAATTTTCGTGCTACAGCAGGCTTTGAAAGGAAGCAGTCAAGAGATGGTGGTAGCTTAGGGTCAGATGGGTTCTGGGACCAACGACCCTCCCTGTCAGCCCCTGCTGCCCCCCCCCCCCCCCCCCAGTCAAGAGATGAAATTCTACTCAGGTCCTTCCGCCCAGGCTAATTCTCAGGAGCTCTTAGTCTGACAAGCATTGATCAAATGTCTACTACCCACCAGCCCAGATATGAAATAGGCATAGAGGCGGGCAAGACTTAAATATATTATTCCTGCTGCCCCCACCCCAAGTTGCTCCTAGGCTGAAGGAGGAGATTCTCACTTCCACATGCAACTAAAGAATCTGGCTGCAAGAAGCCACTGGACAGTCAGGTTTGGGCCCGCAGTGACAAGACACTCAGGGCCTCACAGGATGGGGGTGGAGCCGGCCCTTTCCTCCCTGACCCAACGAGACCCCAAGTCACCACCCATGAAGAGCCTCTCTGGCTCCTGATCAAGCTGCTTAACAGTCATGATCCAAGAGACTTAGAAACAAATCTTGGAACCCAACGGATTTTGGCAGAAATGTGTCCGGTCCCCAGAGTAGGTTACTGGCCTTGGGTCACCCCAGTGGGGAAAGGGTTCTGTCCCTCTGCCTGCTCCCCCTTGGCGGCTCAGTGGCCACCATCCTCCAGAGGCCATTGGACAGTCAGGTTTGGGCCCACAGTGACAAGACACATGGGGCAGCACAAGATGGGGGTGTAACTGGTCCTTTCCTCCCTGCCCCAGTGAGACCCTAAGTCGCCGCCCACGAACAGCCTCTCTGGCTCCTGGTCAAGCTACTTAACGGCCATGATTCCAGAGAATCAGGAACAAATCTCGGAACTGAGCAGGTTTGGGCAGAAATCCCTCCAGATTTAATTGTCAAAATTTCAGAATTCCAAAATCGCGCAGCCACTACTGTGGCCGCACGACATCATATGTTATTCATAACCAGCAATAGAAAACAAATTGTCTCCGGTTGCCTTTTCGGCAGATCTGAGTGTTGGGGTAAAATCCCAAATAATATTAATGAGTCTGGTGTCAAAATACTGAATGTAATCAAAGTAGAGAGAGAATAATGTGGAAATCATCTGCCCCACAGGTAGGGGGAGGGTGTGGGATAAGGGGTATACTGGGGTTTTTGGTGGTGAAAATGGGCACCGGCACAGGGACGGGTGTTTCATCATTATGTGATCGAGACTTAAACCCAAAAGCTTTGTAACTACTCTCACGGTGATTCAATAAATACATTTATAAAAGGGAAAAAATAAAAGTAAAGTGGAGTTCATGCCCAATTCTATCAGCCTAATCAATGGCTGGATAAACAGGAATACTCCTACATTAAAAAAAAGAAGAAGAATCTGGCTGCAGATTGAAACAAAGGCTCTGGGGGCAGACCCAGCCCAGGAACAGCCTGGATTCTTGTAGAACTTGCAGAATTCTTTTGAGCAGATTCTCTGAGGGTTGACTTCCCCTCCAGTTTCTCCAGCTCCTTGTCTGCACTGCATATGCTCCACCCCTCCTGGTTCCCAGATACCTTCCCCTCTCCTTCCTGCCCCAGTGACTTGTACAATGTTTCAGGGTTCCCATGGACTTGTTTCTTTTTTCCTCAAGTCAGATTTTAAAAGAAACATTGAAAAGGATCAGGGAGAGAGTTTACAAAAAATCCATTCAGGAGCTCTGGATTTAATCTCTGGCACTGTATGTGTTCCCAAGAACCTTAGTAGTGAGCCCCTAGCACTACTGGGTATGTTTTAAACAACACCCACTGCCCTCCAAAAAAAAAAAAAGCCACCTGAAAAAAAGAGCCAAGGAGAGCACATGCTCTATATATATGAAGCCCTGGGTTCAATTCCTAACAACCATTACTGTCATCCTGCCCAAAAGTCTGAAGCTTACTGAAGCACTGCAAACTCAAAGAACTTCCTTTGTTTTACACTTGAGGGTCAGCTAATGAGCCACCACTCCACCAGCAAAAACTTTTTCCTGCAAACTGCAATTCACCCATCAAAATCTGGAAATTCACTACCCATAAATGCTGAAACCCTGCACGTGTTTCATCCTCACTATATATTTTTATGTTTTTATTATTTGGGACTGGGAGGTGGGGTTGAACCACAGCCAGATATACTCAGGGATTACTCCTGTGTCTACACTCAAGGATCACTCATGGCAAGGCTCGGAAAATCATATGGGATGCCTGGCACCGAACCCAGGTTGGCTGTGTGCAAAGCAAGCACTCTACTCACTGCACTATCTGGCCCCTTGTCCCTTTTCTTTTTTTTTTAACTTTCTTTTTTTTTTCTTTTTGGGTCACATCTGGCAATACTCAGGGGTTACTTCTGGCTCTGCACTCAGGAATTACTCCTAGTGGTGCCCAGGGGACCATATGGAATTCTGTGAATCAAAGACGGGTCTTTGGAAGCAAGGCAAATGCCCTACACAATGGATATTGCTACGCCCCCTCTCCCCTTGTTGCTTTTAAGACATTTTTGATATGGCAAGCCAGTTTCTTCACAGAATGTCTTTATTCTGGTTTTCCCTGACATCTCCACAGGAAGAAAGGAAGAAAGGAAGATAAAAAGGAAGAAAAGAAGAAAGGGAGGGAGGAAAGGAGGGAGGGAGGGAGGGGAAGGAAGAAAGAAGGAAAAGAGAAAGAAAGAGAAATAAAGAAGGAAGGAAGGAAGGAGAGAGAGAAAGAAAGAAAGAAAGAAAGAAAGAAAGAAAGAAAGAAAGAAAGAAGAAAGGGGACAAAGTGAAATTACAGTAGGCAGTTGTACTTGCCTTGCATACAGCCAACCCCCAGGTTCAATTCTTAGCATCCCATATGGTCCACTGAGCCCCACCAGGGTTGATCCCTGAGCACAGAACCAGGAGTAAGCCCTGAACACAACCAGATATGGGGGGAAGAGGAGGAGGAGGAGAAAGAAGATGAAAGAGGAGGAGAAAGAGAAGGAGGGCAAAAGAAGGAAAAAGAAAGAGGGAAAGCAGAGTTTTTTTTTATATCACTATGGATTCATGCTTCCTGTTTTAATCTATGAACTCTACCCTTGCAGGGAGATGGCTTAGAGGGCTGGAGCCCATTTGAGCATGGGGAGTTCCGGGCTTCATACCCGGCACTTCTTGGGTTCTGCCCCCACCGAGCACCAAGAACACATCACAGCGAACAGCTCACATCACCACTAGGAATGGCCCCAACCACCCACACCCCCCAAAAATTACCTGAAACCCTTTTTCAACCCTTATTCTGATGTTGAGACCATCCGGTTTAGCCCATGGGAACCCTGACGGCTGTGTGCTCTCTCTGTGTCTCAGGCTGTGCCCCAAGCAGAGCAGCACCTGGACAGGAGCTCCCACTTGCATCACAGGCCTCATCCTCACTCCTCACCCATGAGAAGAGTAGCTTGGGGGTTACCAGGACGACTCTGGCCCAGATCACTAGTGCATGGCTCTGGGAGCTGCCACTTCCAGGCCAGGTGACCTGAAAAATTGGCTGGGGAACTCTGTGCTTCAAAGTCATGCGTGAGGGAGCAGGAATAAGTACAGTGCTTACCCACAGGCCTCCCTGCCGACTAAAGGCAGTGACACAATAGGCAACAATACGGAGAGCAGAGGGGAGTCTAGAGAGGGGCAGACACAGAGCCGTCACTCCCATCGGGGACAGAAAGAGACACCACAAGGGAGCAACAGCTGGACGAAGGCGAGAGAAGCTGAGTGGCTACAGAGCTGAGTGGATCTGGGGAGGGGCGGGGGATCTTCAGGACTCTCTGGGCAGTGGGTGTGGGTGTGGTGTTGGGATGTTGTATTTATAAAACCATCACAGTATCGAGAACCACAGTATCCCAATAAAAGTGTAAGAAAAAGAAAAAAAGTAGGGGGGCAGAGAGGTAGAACAGGAGTTTAAGGCACTTGCCTTGTTCCCCACTGATCCCAGCTCAAATCCCCAGCACCCTATATGCTGTACAGGAACCCAGTTTCTCCTCTTGCCCTCCTTCCCTCATGGACAGGAGAGACTGCACTTCAGCCACAGGAAAGAAGAAGGTAAGCGAGTTCTCCATGACCCACAGTGCCTGGAGCTCGGCATGGTTCGATAGAGATTTCCCAATGTATGAAGGTGTGGTGCACAGCTGACCACACTCCTGGGGCCAGATGTGCAATCCCAGGTGACCACCTGGGTTCAAAACATGCGACTTAGGACTTGGCATCTGTAGCATAATGTAGCAGGTACCTGAGACCTACTGACAACGGTGAGCCCTGAAATAAACCAAAAAGAAACCCATGAATTATCACAGCCTCCCCTCTCCCCTTCCTCCAAATCAGGTCTGTACCTCCTGACTGAGGACTGGACAGAGGTGACAAGAATTGGAGCATGAAGACACCGTACAGCCGGTAGGCACTTGCCTCACCCATGGCTGAGCCAAGTCTGATCCCCAGCACCCCATATGGTTCCCCTGAGCACTGCCAAGAGTGATTCCCTGAGTGCAGAGCCAGGAGTCAGCCCTGAGCACCACCGGGTGTGGCCCCAAACCCAAACCAAACAATAAAAGAATCTGAGTACAAACTGCAGAGACCACAGAGGAGACAGGAGAGGAAGGAAGCTCAAAGGAGAGCGTGGGAAAGAGGTTAAGTCAATCTACATAAGTAAGAGTCGTTTGGCAGAACGCAGAGGAGGGCAAAGGGCCAGGGGGCACTCGGGAGGGAGAGGTGGTGACGCTGCCTTTGTCAAGTGGAGGGAACAAAGCGAAACCAAGGGAGGGCTGCTCAAGGTCACAGATTAGGCTCCTCAGTGCTCTTGGCTGGGGAAATAGTTTAAAGAAATTTACTTAGAGGAAAGTGAGGGGTGAGAAAGAGCAAAAGTTGTGTACTCAAGAGAGAACACAGATAGAGCTGGAGCGATAGTAAAGCAGGTAAAGAGATACTTCCCTTACAAGCAGTGACCTGGGTTCGATTCCCAGCATTCCATATGATCCCTCGAGGCCCGATAGGAGTGAACCCTGAGCACAGATGGGTGTGGCCCAAAATCAGAGCGAGAGAGAGAGAGAGAGACTGAGACAGAGAGACAGAGAGACAGAGAGACAGAGACAGACAGAGAGACAGAGACAGACAGACTGAGAGACAGAGGCAGACAGAGAACAGTGTCTTTGGTCTTCTCCACTGGGTAAAAGCCAATGCTGGTTGACGTGTGGCCAAACTCTAGGGCAGAGAATAAGCCATAAAACAATCTTTAAAATTCCTTCTTTTTTTTTTTTGCATTGAATTGGGGAAGGGGGGTAACTTGAGGGCCACACTCAGCAGTGCTCAGGACTTTCTTGTCGTTCTATGCTCAAGGATCACTGGGTGCCAGGGATCAAACCCATGCCAGCCGCCAGCAAAGCAAGAGCCTTAACCATTGTACTCTCTCCCCGGCCCCCGCATAGAGCACTTAAGCACCACTCTGCCTCCAGACTGAGCTTCCTGGGCCTCTCAACTTTCGTCCGGTACAGACGCGCAGAGCAAGGAGAGACTGACAGCTCTCCCTCTATTCTAGCTGTGCCATGCCCCCACTCCCCCTGGCTCTCTGGCGCGGTTCCCTAGGACGATGTTGGCAGGGTCTGTTGTGGGTTTGGTGGTGGTTGGGCGATGGAGTCTACCCAAGCACCACTCAGGAGACCTCGAGGCCCTTCTGGCATTTCTCAGCCAAACGAGCTCCGTAGTGCTGGGGATTCCCCCAGACACCCTGGGGTGCTTGAACAGGGTGGAGGTTCTGCCACCTGGCCACTTGTGGGAATCATGTACTGCCAGGGATCAAAGGAAGGTCGGCTGCGTGCACAGCAAGTGCCTGACTATCTCTTGAGCCCCTGGGACTTGCTGGGACCCCAATAACACACATTACTCCCACCTACCACAGGCCCCTGTTGCCTGCACATCTGACAGCAGGGCCGGGCTACACCACTTGTTTCCCTTAGGGCTGTGGTGTTGAGTGAGCACCTGGGACTGGCTGGCAGTGCCCCAAGTGAACGTGACCCAGAGGCCACTGCAGACCAAACAATGATCCGTGATGGTGGGTTGAGGAGTTGAGCAGCTTCCTCCCTTGGTGGGTAGGCAAGCTGGGATGAAGGGGAGTCCTCACTACTGTCTCCTGAGGTCCTCCCAAGTCCCTCAGGACCCGGTGGGCCCATCTACATTCATCCACTCCAGCGGGTTATGGTTCCACCCAGGGGAGCTCCCTTGCCTTCCTGTCTCACCCCCCATCACTGCTTTTGGGGATCACCCTCCCCGGTCGGCTCTTTGTACTCTGTTCTGTCCTCTGACTGTCCAGCAGAGCCCAGTCTGAGATGGGCAGGACACAGACCCAACCAGCGCTGAGCTGGGAAACACCCAGGCTTCTACCAGAGTCCGGGGTCCCAGCAAACCTGTGGCCAACACAGACCCAGCTCGCTGGCTGGGTGCTCCGCATCCACCACAGGGTGGGCCTCTCTCTGGGGACCCTGCTCAAACACGACTATGACTGACAGAGCAGAGGAGGGTGGAGGGAGGGGAGAGAGAGAGAGAGGAAGAGAGGGGGGAGAGGGAGAGAGAGAAGAAGAGAGAGGAAGGAGACCAGAACCTCTCGAGGAGACAGCAGGGTGGCGCCATGGGGTGTTCCAGGAGGAGGCTGGTGAGCGCCACTGCCTGGCGGGCACCCAGCCCTGCTCCCCCCAAGCCCGGGTAGGAGCTCATCCCTGCAGGGAGTTGCCTGCCTTTGAACCCTCTCTGGTGCTGGGCTTGGAGGAAGGCGCAGGAGGGGACCGGGTTCCTGGGGTCAGAGCCCCCCTCCCCAACCCCACTCCCCCAGCTTAGAAGCCAAGGCCTGCGGGTCCCGGGAGATTGTGCAAGGCGGGGAAGCCGGCCTTGGCCTCCCGCTGCCGCTGGGAGGAGAGGAAGTCTCCCGGCCCGCGTGCCAAGGCAGGATTGCGCCAGCCCTGGGCCTGCAGGCAGGGCGGGTGTCGCCCAGCGATAAGCCAAGCCCTGGCTGCAGATGACGGTGCTGGGGACAGCGGCCGCGAGCTCAGTTCCGTGGAGCGGGTGGAAAGGGTGGAGGGGAGACCTGGGGAGCCTTCCTCCTCTTCCTCCTCTTCCGCTTCCTCCTCCTCCTCGGCCGCCGGGTGGCTGGACCCCTGACTCCGGACAGCAGCGGGAAGAGGCACCCCCAGGTGGCCGTCCTCACCCCCCACGCCCCCCACCCCCAGCTCGGAGCCGCGGTCAGCATGAGCCGGGCCCGGCACCTGGGTAAGATCCGGAAACGTCTGGAAGACGTGAAGAGCCGCTGGTGCCGGCCGGCCAGGGCCGACTTCAGCGACAACGAGAGCGCGCGGCTGGCCACTGACGCGCTGCTGGACGGCGGGCCCGAGGCCTACTGGCAGGCGCTGGTGCAGGAGGGCGAGGTGGACTTCCTATCATCAGCCGAGACCCAGTACGTGCAGACGCAGGCCAAGGAGCCCGCGTGGGTGCCCGAGCCGCTGGCGGGGCCCGAGGCCGGGCTTGGCAGGGATGCAGAGTCCTGCTCGGGCCAGTCGGGGACCTACTTCCCCGCGGCCTCGGAGGGCAGCGAGCCGCCCCTGCTGCACTCCTGGGCGGCAGCCGACAAGCCCTACCTGCGGGAGAAGTCCAGCGCCACCGTGTACTTCCAGACGGACAAGCATAACAACATCAGGGACCTGGTCCGCCGCTGCATCACCCGCACCAGCCAGGTAGGCACCCCACGGGGTCTGGGCAGGACCCCGCGGGTCCCGTGCCATCCTGGTCTCTGCCTGCAGGTCCCCTGTGCCAATGCCCCAGCCTCCTCCACCCGCAACTCAAGAGTCGCTGCCCTAGAGGGAGTTAACCACCCTGCAAATCCCCTGCTTGCCCCTGGGCAGTGTGGTTACTGGTGGGCAGACCAGTCTAAGCCAAGGGGACAGGAGACAAGGGTGGGCCTTTCCTTTGGGAACCACCAAGCCTGGGGGGATTTCAGGGAAGGCTTCCCGAAGAAGTGGGTTCCGGGGTGCCAGGAAGCTCTGGGGCTGAGTCCTGGTGAGTAGGGACAGGGGTCACTGGGGAGTCTGGAAAATGTGGGGTCACTTCTCCTGGGAGGCTGGACAGGTCAGGAGCCCTGCTAAGGAGTTTGCTCCTCCTGCCGGTGACCACCGGGAGCCCCAGTGGGAGAGAAGAAGAAAGGAGGTAGGTCACAGTGGCCTTCCATAGAAGGCCTGTGTCCGTGGGGGTCCTTCCCCACCACACACCCCCAGTCTCTGTGGGAACCAGATGAAACTGTGCCCGTGTGTGTGTGCGCTGTGTGTATATGTTAGGATTGATGTATAAGTTCTGCTTACGCAGAGCATTTTTTTAGGGAGGGTTTGATTTAATTTGGCAGGAGTGGGCCACACCTGGCAGTGCTCAGAGATTAGTCCTAGCTCTGCCCTAAGGGATCACTCAGAGGACCAGATGGGGTGCAACGGAGCAAACCCTGGTGTGTGAAAGACAAGCGCCCAGCCCGTGTACTATCTCTGTTGCTTGACTTGCATTTTGTGTACGGGCTAGTGCACGGGCTATATCAACAATGCGTTTTCTTTCCCTGTAAGACATTCATAACGCCGACAATTGTTAGGCTCTCCTATGTGTATTCTGACTTAAGGCCATAGTGCCAGTTCAAGTTTTCGTCACCTACTTCATCTCTATAACGCTTCTCCATCCCAGGAGCACTCATGCCACAAAATAGGTGAAGCCTGTGGGGTGTGGGGCAGGAAGGAAGGGTGGGCAGTGCTGCAAAGTGGGACTCCCAAGCCCCAAGAGATGGCCCCGGCAGAATACCAACAGGACCAAGCCTCCTACTCTGTTTTGAGCAGCTGGAAATTCTTCCTGTTGGGGGCAGTCTTCTGAGGGCTTAAATTCCTCACATGCCTGACTGATAAAATAAAGGGCATCTGTGGGCTTCAGGGCTGAGAGAAAGAAAGGGAAGCTGGGATGGATTCAGATTCACCAGCTACAACCTGGCTGACTTCCAGGGAGCACCCCACCACACACACACACACACACACACACACACACACACACACACACACACAATGTCTCAGTGATGGAGAACTTCCCACCTCCCCTGGTCCCCACCCCTTGGGAAAGCACCAGGCTTCCAGCTAGTGACCCTAAGGACAGACCCTGGGAACTGAAGAGTCTTGAGTCCCACAAAGGGGCCCGGAAGCCCCTGGCAGTGTGGTACCCTGGCCTTCTGCCTCACTCATCTGTCAACCCCTAATGAGGCACTGTCACCGAAACATGCTCAGAAGCCTTGGGCTGCAGGAGGAGCCAATGCCCCACCCATTGTTACCTTATCCACTTCATTTTCCAGGGCTCCGTGCTTCCCTCCCAGTCCACCCACAGCCTCTCCACCCCTGGCGGCTCTTTTTTTTTTTCTGGAGCATTGCACACAGCATTGGACTTGGGAGAGGGTTGGGTCACAACATGAGCTTCGCAGAGGGTTGGAATAAATGCTTGACAGGCCAGAGAAGAGGGCTGGTCCCAGCACCACCAGGAGTAACTTCCAAGTACTGAGCTGGAAGTAACCCCTGAGTACCTAAGGAGGTGTGCCAACCTTCCAAACAAAAACAAAGCAAACACAAAATCCAGGAGCAGGGCCAAAGGCTGGAGCACAGGCTTTGTCTGCAGGTGATCTGGGATAGACACCCCCATGGCATGATTCCCCAAGCACCAAGCAGAGTAGCCCCCGAAACCCTGGGTGTGGATCAGAAAGCAAGCAAAGATCCAAAGCCAAAACCCATGAGAGCTCCAAAGGGTCTGGTAGATGTCTCCGTGGCTTAAAGAGTTTGACCAGAGAGTGTAAGGTCCTGAGTTCAAACCCCAGGACTATCACATGTGCATAGGCACTTGGGACAACCTTCCTATAAGGGATCCCTGAAAGTCCAGCCGGGAAGATGGATTAATTGCCTCATGCAAGGCTGTGAGTTTTGACACCCCCCTCCCCCACCCCCCGTCCCACCCCGTGCCACCTGCACTCTCAGAGATGCCCTGACAACTCTGTGGTTAGAGACCCCAACAAGAAAAGGCCAGGAAGATGCCTCAGGGGCTCAGAGAGCCCAGAGGGCAGGTGTGAGGGCCTGAGCTAAATCCTGGTGCCACCCATGTGCTGATCGCCTCATGGTCCAGGATTCCTGGTCAGGAAAAAGAAGCTTGGACATCAGCCTGTTCCTTTCTAGTTCATCCAAATGTAACAAAACTAATCATTTTATTTACTTATTTATTTTGGCTTTTTGGGTCACACCTGGCGATGCTCGCGAGTTACTCCTGGCTCTGAACTCAGGAATGACTCTTGGCAGTGCTCAGAGGACCATATGGGGTGCCGTAGATCGAACCCAGGTTGGCTGCATGCAAGGCAAATACCCTCTCCACTGTGCTATTGCCCCCAAAATGAATCATTTTAGAAGTGAGAGTCTTTTGTCTTTTTGTTTGTTTGTTTGTTTCTTTTTTGGATGGCACCCAGTGATACTCAGGGCTTACAATGTTCAGGTATTACTCCTGGCTCTGCACTCAGGAATTACTCCTGGGAGTGCTCAGGGGATCATGTGGGATGTCTGGAATCAAATCCAGGTCAGCTGTGTGCAAGGAAAACAGTCCTACCTGCTGTACTATCGCTCTGGCCCCAAGTCTTTTATCTTTCAAAGATGGCAGATTTCCTGGGCTGGAGAGATAGCCCAGCCCTTAATGTGCTCGTCTTCACAGCCAACCCAGTTCCACAGCCCCAGAGCACTGCTGGATGTGATTCAACAACACCACCATCCCTCCCCCCGCAGCCACCACTTCCTGTTCCCTCCACCCCCGAAGAAAAGAAAGAAAAGAGACAGTGATTCCAAGATTCCTCAGAGGTGCCTGGTGGATAGTAAAGCAAGTAAGGCTCTTGCCTTGCATGTGGCTGACCCCGCATTGAACCCCAGCATCTCAGATGGTCCCCTGAGGACCGCCAGGAGTAATTCCTGAGTGCAGCAGAGTCCTGAGCACCACTGGGTGGCTCAAACGTTAACAAACAAAAGCCCCCAAAGATTCCTTGTCTTCCACTCGGGGGAGGCAAGTGATTCTCAGGAGGTGTTGGAGGTCACTCCCAGTGCTAACGGGCAGCCTGGCCAGCTGGTCAAATGCTCGGGCTGAACAATGTGATGGTGCTGCCCACGCCCTGCAGTACTGGGGGAAACAGCGCCACCCCCAGGACTCGGGACACCAGGTGACAACTGAGTGGGCCTGGCCTTCTGCAGAATCCCCGACTCCAGGACAGTTCCCGGGGAGAACTTCTGCCCATAGCACCTGAAACCACTCACCAGATGAGGAGGGCTGAGCCAAAGGCCCCTCCACATGGCAGCTCCCTGAGGGCTGCCTGGCCTCGGGGGAGTCATAAAGGAGAAGCTTGGTCAGCCGCAGACCAGGCTTGAGCCACCATCTGTGCTGGAAGTGGAAGGGGAGTGACTAAGGCAGGCTTCACGGAAGAGGTGGCCCCTAAGCTGAGACTCACGGCTGAGTAAGAGTCAGCCAGGCATCCTGCGACGGGAAGAGGGAGCGTCAAATGACAAGATCAAGGGATATGCAGGGGGCTGGCCCTCTCCAGCTGAGGTTCTCTCTTAAACTCTCTTAAATTCCTTCCTCTCTTTCTCTCCCCTCACATCTTTCTCAGCAAATTTCCTTAGATAACAACTCGCTTGCTTTACTTTATTTTTAATTTTTTTTAGATCTAATTCATTGCTACTTTTCTAGTTTAATTATGAATTTAATAGCAATGAGAACTGGAAAGCAGGTTAGTTTTCCATCAGTAAAATTAAACTGGTAGGGTACTGGAGCAATAGCACAACGGGTAGGGCATTTGCCTTGTATGCGGCCGACCTAGGTTCAATTCCCAGCATCCCATATGGTCCCCTGAACACCGCCAGGGGTAATTCCTGAGTACAGAGCCAGGAGTAACCCCTGTG
>JAOXYA010026141.1:0-13215 GCA_028565675.1 Sorex palustris | reverse complement strand
TACAAAATGATTTATATTATGTATGCTTATATGTTTGTTGGACAAGGAGAGGAGAAACACACCCAGGGGATTCCGCTGTAGGGTGAGTTAATCTGCTAAATGATAATTTGTCCTAGAAACGGCTCCCCAACTCCCCGGCTCCCCCCCACCCATCCCCGGGGAAAAGAACTCTATCCCTATTGATTGTGACCACACCTATGTGTAATTGTTACCTCAACCTGTTGGGGCTGGATGGCTGGACTGAGCTATCAGGGTGAACCCATGTAGACTGCACCACACAATGGGTAGGAACATAGGGCCCATGAAAATGGGTAAGATTTCACGTGTGTCCTGCCTAATTTGGATGAGGCTGAACATTTTTCCCTTGAAATTGCTTTCAGTAAATTATTTCAGTATATTGTAAGAGGCAGTTTTCCTTTTCTCACAGAAACCTGGCTGGTCTTCGACATGCAGATCTCAAGTGCTAGCCAGGCCTGATCTTTGGGATGTAGATTCCAAGTTATAGCCAGACTAGTCTTTGGGATGCAAATCCAAGTGTTTGTAGTCCAAAAAAGGTTTCAGTTTTGGTTTTGTAACTTCTTTCCAGAGGCCAAAATTACTGGCCTGCAGATGTAAAAAAACAATGCATGTTTTGCTGCCTCAATTTCTTTCTGTAACTCCTTTTGATGTTGTCACTGCATTGCGCCCTTTAGAGATACCATGATCAATAAAAGGAGATTTCGGGGCTCTTTACAGGGACACAGGCTTGAGAGAACCTGGGGGTGACAGATCTGAGAGGACCGGGGGTCGCAGGTCTGAGAGAACCTGGGCACTCCATGACATAAACTTCTTTTGGGGGATATAATGAGACTGTAAGAGTGGGCTGGGGGAGGCAGAGGAGAGACAGGAGTGAATGGAGAGAGGATTGGAATAAACTGCAACTAAGACCAACCAGCCAGACCCTCCTTTCCTTCCTTCGCCTGCCCATTGCCATCGACATCCCTGGATTGGGGGAAACGCCTGAGACTACTGAACACAAGTGGCAGGAGGGATAGACCAACTGCGGTCCTTTTGTGTTTACACAGAGAAGGGATCACTACGACAAATCACTCTGGATAAGAACTGCTTGCCGAAAGTAGGCAAAGGAGCAAACATGATAACCTCTCAATATCTGTATTGCAAACCATGATGCCCAAGAGGAGAGATAGAGAGATAGAGATAGATAGAGAGAATGAGAGAGAGAGGAAGAGAGAGAGACAGAGAGAGAGACAGAGAGAAAGAAAGTGCCTGCCATGTGACAGGCTGGGGGTCAGGGGTTGGTGATTGAGAAACTGGGGACATTGGTAGTGGGAAATAGAAAATGTACACTGGGGTAGGGACGGATGTTGGAACATTGTATGACTGAAACTTAATCATGAAAAGCTTCAACTATCTCATGGTTATTCAATAAAAAATAAACTAATTAAAAAACAACCAACCACTCAATTGTTGGTAGAAGCCGTTTTGATTCTTTTGGCGTGGAGGGGTGGGGGGTAGGTTTGGGACATAGCCGGCATTGCTCAAGGCTTCCTCCTGGCTCTGTGCTCAGAGATCACTCCTGGCAGGGTCTGAGTGGTGGTGCTGGGGATCCAATCCAGGTCAGTTGTGTTCAAGGTGAAGTCCTGCTCTCAGAACTATGGTACTGACCCTTCCCACTGAGTTTCATCTTTATTTTCACTTAAGTTCTTTCTGCTCTCATCTAATCTCAACTTTTCTCCTCCTGTGTTCTATTTACTTCCCCTTTCTTGACAATTCAGCCTGCATTTCTAAAGAATTTCCTTCTTTCCTCCCTCCTTAGAGGGGCTATCCTAACCCGAGGTACTGGGAGTCAGGCCATTCCTGGTGATTTAGGGTGTGGTTAATATGATGGTTAGGTGCTCATCCTGGTGATGCTTGGGGACCACAGGGCCACATCTGGTGGTGCTGGGGAGAAGGAGAAGGGAGGGCATGTGGAGCCAGAGATTGAATCAGGGCATTCCTCATACTAGGTATGTACTCTCCCACTTAAACCCTTTCCATTTCAGTCCTGAGTTTCCTGTTCTTTCAGATCCTGATTTTTTTTTGGCTTTTTGGGTCACACCAGTGATGCTCAGGGGTTACTCCTGGCTCTGCATTTAGCTATTACTCCTGTCGGTGCTTGGCAGACCATGTGGGATGCCAGGGATTGAACTTGTGTCGGCTGCCTGTAAGGCAAATACCCTCCCCACTGTACTCCCTCTCTGGCCCCCCAGATCCTGCTACTTATTACCCTCATGGACCGCTTTCTGATTATTTTGGGGAGGGCTGTTCTTCAAGCTTTGATTAGTATTTTAAAGATTCTTGTAGTTCACTTGGACATTTGACAAAGCAATTTTCATCTCCTTTGTAGACATATTAGTGCTTTCATTCTCGGTTGGAACTTTATTTGGTTCATTTTTACATCTTTATCCATAGTGTTTCTTTGAGTGGGGATTCATTGTCTGTCTTTATTTTATCCATATAAATAAAATAATTTTCCTTGGCCTACTAGAGAAATGCGCCTCTGGAGGGCTCTCATCTGTGTTGTTATTTTGAAGTGTTAGAAAATACGGCTTCTTTCTATAGTCACTTCTCTATGTCTTAAGGCTCAGTATGATCCACAAAAGCTTCCTGCCTTTACCTCTGTCCTGTCTGAGGTTGTAAAAGGTCTTTCCTTCTGAAGCATCATTGTTATCTTTAATTGTGTCTGCTGTTTGCTACTCTCTGAGTTCTATCTTAGACATCTTCACTGGTATTCAAAGCTCTTATCTCTTTGGGTCCATAGTCTTAATTTAGATCCAACTCTCAGCAGGTTTAAAAAAATGAGGGTGTGTGGGAGTGGGTGGAGGAGAAAAATGTCTCTGTTTTCCCAAAAGGGAGTGTTTTGAGATGCCTGAAGCTAAAGCTGCTTCAGCATGATTGAAATTCCCATGGCCCCTTACTGAGGGCCTCTGTTTTTTTTTTTCTTTTTTCTTTTTTCTTTTCTCAAGCTAGTCCTCAGTGTGGAGCCTGTGAGGAAGTCTTTGAGTTTCCCTGTGAGGAAGTCTTTGAGTTTCCCTGGTAATTTTCAGATTTGATTGCTTTAGTTCTCATGCCTTAAGGGCTGTTTGCTTGGGAGGAGTGACTTTTTTTGATTTCCAAGTGGCAGCTGTTAGAACTGTACTTAGTTTTTTTTTTTTCTGCACTGTTCATCTCTGTTATTCCACACAGGGACCCCTGGGCTCTGAGGTTTAGGTCACCCAATATTCAGTTTTTCTTGGGGATCCTGGTTCCCAGTTGTATGTGTGATAATATCCTTGTTGCATTCCCCACTCCCACCCCTTCTCCTCTCACTATCTTAAAATTTCTTTGTGGGTGTTTGTGATTTAACGAAATCATACTGGAGCTGGGTTTATTTCTTTTGATAGGTAGACTACCAAAAATTAAAGGCTGATTTTCTACAATACTCAGGACGTAAAATACATTGGAATGTCCATTGCTTAAAACGGCAGCATTTAGTGCTAGAAGAAAGATAGGATAGGCATTAAGGTGCACACCTTGGATGAAGCCTGGGCTATTTAGTTTCCCAGTACTACATGAATCACCAGAAGGGTCCCCCTTGACCACCCCTTTGGAAGTCCCTGTAGCACTGTCGCACTGTCCCCCTTCTGTTCATCGATTTGCTCGAGTGGGCACCAGTAACGTCTTCATTGTGAGACTTGTCGTTACTGTTTTTGGCATATCGAATACTCCATGGGGAGCTTGCCAGGCTCTGCCGTGGAGGCAGGATACTCTTGGTAGTTTGCCGGGCTCTCCGAGAGGGGCAAAGGAATCGAACCCAGGTTGGCCGCGTGCAAAGCAAATGCTCTACCCGCTGTGCTATTGCTTCAGCCCTTGCAAGCCCCTATCAAAAGAACGCCTTGTGCGCAGCCGGCCCGGTCGAACTGGGTTCGATTCCTTTGCCACTCTCGGAGAGCCCAGCAAGCTACTGAGAGTATCTCTCCTGCATGGCAAAGCTTGGAAAGCTCCCCGTGACATATTCAATATGCCAAACACAGTAACAACAAGTCTCACAATGGAGACGTTACTGAGCCTGCTCAAGCAAATCGATGAACAATGGGAGGACAGTACTATACAGTGCTTTACTATTTTAAAAAGGATGTTAATACTTGACTTGGAGACTCTGAAGCAGTATTAGCTGTAAACTTATATGTAGTATTAAAAAAAGCATTGGCAAAGTGTGTGTTTGTGTGTGTGTGTGTGTGTGTGTGTGTGTGTGTGTGTGTATATGTGTTTGGTTTTGGATGACCTAGGCTGAGAAAAAAGGTTGGGGAAAATGGACTTTTCCTTCCTGATTTAGAGATTGGTCGAGAGAGTCTCTTCCTAAGATTGTATTACTCTAGCTTCTTACTGTAATGGGTTTACAAAGTAGGTCTTTTACCCCTTAGAAACTGGCCACCTACTCAGTCTTACATGGTTCAGATTGGTCAATTGAACATCAAGAGAAAGAGTTATGTTTGTCCCTACTGAAAAAAAAAATCTAAGGGGCAAGAGCTGGTTAGAAAAATACTTCTGGGCTGTTAGATAAAACTGATTGAAATTTAGGTTGGTCAAACACATGTTCTGTATCACTTAGCATTAACAGGAGGGCTGGAGAGATAGCAGAGGGCTTAAGTCACATGCTTTATGAGCAGTTCACCCCATGTGGTCCCTTGTTATCACATGGTCCCCTGACCACAATCAGGTACATCTCTGGAGGCTTCCAGAACTTCCAATCTATCTCACTGCTGGGTGACTGGGTAACAGCCAGCACAACAGGGCCTGAGAAACACTGCATTCCTAGGCCTTCCTACAGAGCCAGCAGCTACACTCATGGAGAAATGAGAGTGCAGGGCTGGAGCTATAGCACAGTGGATAGAGAGTTTGCCTTGCATGTGGCTGACCTGGGTTCAATCCCTGGCATCCCATATGGTCCCCCTAGCACTTCCAGGAGTAATTCCTGAGTGCAGAACCAGGAGTGAGCCCCTGAACATCATTGGGTGTGACCGCCCCCCCAAAAAAAGAAGTGATGGTGTTCCATCCCCATATCCCTGAAGAAATTAACAGGAAGAAATATAAGAAGGCAAGTGATAAGTGATAAGAAAGCAAATATAAGAACACAAGAACACAAAGAGGAAGCTGTGATGACATAAAATGAAGAGAAAGAATTTAGCTGTGGGGGTTCCAGGGCAGCCCTGGAGTACTTGTTCTCTGTCCCTCACCCCCTCCAAGACATTGATAGTTTCAGGTCACTCATAAAATTTGAAACCTAATGATGACTTCAGGTTGCTACATACATCTCTGTGCGTTCACTGAACAACTTACCCTGAAGCAGGGCACACACTTTCCCCAGGCTGAGCCAGGTACTGCCAAGACCTACCATGAGTAGAACAAGTCCATAAATCCAAGGACATTTAGTAGAACACTAGCTCCCATATTGAGCTACTGTTTGCCACACATGACTTTATACCAAATCCCAAGTCCCATAATGTTTACTTGCATCAGTCTTGATCACTTAGAAGGGCTCCCAATAGTTTCTCACTTGTATCTGAACATTGCAGTATGCTTATTTCCATCTCTGCTTTGTCTTGCCTTCCACCCTATCCAATCCAGTTGGTCACTGGATTTTGGAGGCAAATCGGGGATAGTTGGACTGCTGAGAATTTTACCAGGTGCCATCTGGTGCTTTGCTAAAAAATAGGTGAAGGGCTAGACAAGAGTACAAGTGTTAAAATACTTGCCTTGCATGGGGTCAGCCCTAGTCTAATCTCCAGGAGTGATACCTAAGCATAAATCTAGGAGTTGCCTTTGAGCCCTACTAGGTGTGGCCAAGCATCTCCCCACCACCAAAAAAAAAAAAATAGAAGGTAGATTGAGGAATTCCTATGTACATCACTGTCACTGTATCACTGTCATCCCATTGTACATCAATTTACTCGAGTGGCACCAGTAAGGTCTTCATTCGTCCCAGCCCTGAGATTTTAGCAGCCTCTCCTTATTCGTCTTTCCCAACGTTGCTGTATTGAAGGTTCTTTCAGGGTCAGGGGAATGAGACCCGTTATTGTTACTGTTTCTGGCATATCGAATACACCACAGGTAGCTTGCCAGGCTCTGCCACGCGGACAGGTTACTCTTGGTAGCTTGCTGGGCTCTCTGAGCGATACTCTCTATGGTTTGTTGCCTACTGTCTGAACCCCATCAAATATGGTGTGGTTATTATGGAAAATGGGTAGGGAGTGTCTTATAATGTCCAGGAATGTCCAGGAATATGTTCACACATGTGAGGCTCTGCCTGAGCATGTGGAAAGTGGCCTGGAGTGTGGCAGCGTTTGGGTAATGGAGGTCGGCTGCCAGGGCTGGCTCTCACCTGCCCCCCTCTGGGGTGCCCCTAGTGAAAACAGCCTGGCGTGGACTCCAGTGGCATGGCTATGGGGTGGCTCATTTTATGCTCCCTTCCGGGAGAAGCAGCCATGAGTTCTGGAAGGTGGCCGATGAGGTAGCTTATGGGTGTGACCCCTGGGTCACTGGAGACTGAGGGAAGCAGGCAGAGGATCTCTGCTCCCAGGTCCCTTTGAACCCAGAGTCCAAGGTCACAAAGTTTTGCATTACCTGGTTCCTTGGGACTTCACTCATGCATGAGGCGGCACACCTGAGCATGTGGAAAGGGGTCTGGAGCGTGGCCGTGGTTGGGTTGTGGAGATCAGCTGCCGGTGCTGGGTCCCTTGGGGCAGGGAAGGCTCCTATTTACATAACTAGAAAATATATATAGCTTTCTCCCCATGGAAATCTTATTATGTAAACAGAGTGACTCAGATATATTCATTTCACATTACTCTTGACATTAGAAAGGTATTAATTTTCATTGAAAATTAAATGCCAAGATGAATTTATCCCATCACATGAATCCCATGAATCCCAAAAGATATATATTTATGTACAAACATGTGTCATTTGGTAGAAACTGTTTTAACAAAGAAGAAAAGAAATAGAAAAGTTGTATAGGAGTAGAAAGAAAAGCTGTAAGTCTTGAGCCCCCTCTGGTTACATTGAGTTGGGTCAACTTGCCACAGATGAGACACGGAGATGTCTAATTTTTTAGCAGGGATGTGGAACTAAAATCATGTTTATCCGAACACGTTAAGTTTATCTTCAGCTGTCTCAACTGCTAAGAGCTTAGAAAACAGAGTAAAACTTGAAAGGCTAATACATCCCTTGATGTGTTCTTATACTTCCCTCTGCCTTGTTGTTGAGCTCTAGAGAGATGCATTAGCATAGCGTACCCCAGCCTCTGCCTGAGAAAATAGATGACAGATCAAGTCAACTCAGAACAACACACCATTGCACAATGTCTGCTTAACTTAATTTAGAGATCTGTTCTAGATACATAGTGAATGAGTGGCAGGGATGGTCTCTTTGTCAGAGGATAAGCTCTGTCAGTCATAAAACTACAGAAGGGGGGATGGGAAAGTGGCCTTGACTCTCCCAGGAGAATGCAAGAGTCTGTCTCATTGTGCAGGAAGTACGGGCTTTTACTTCTGCCTCATAATGCAGCGGCAATGACAATGGCTGGGAAAGAGACATCACATCCTCAGATGGTCTTGCAGATAACACCCCGCCAAGGGTCAGACTTCCTTCATCTCCCGCAATCACAGGATGGAGAGATTTTTGAAAAGCTTTGTGCCCTGTAAGAACATCAGGTGGAAGCAAGTTCAAAGAAGTCGAGAGCAGCCCAAAGCTGAGAGAAGTAGAATTATTTAGGATGCCTGCCTTCGTGAATGCTCCCCCAATTGGAGTGACTTTAATCTGGAGGAAGGAATTTAAATGGCAGTTGAAGTAGTTCGGCCTGGAGATGAATTTTTTAAATAAAGCTTTTTTAAAAAGTTGTGCGCAATCATAAGATGATACACGGCAGTACCAAGATTGGCACATTGAGGACAGTGAGCAGACACGTTCTTTAAAGAATTTATGGCACCATCTGGAAAAGACGAGTTTGTGTGCTTTAACCTCTTTTATTCCTTCTCACACCTGATACTCAGGATTCTGCAGAACTCTTCTCTTTGGACTACAAAGGGGAACTAAAAATGACTAAAAATGAGCAGGCTCATGAATGCTAAGATGGAGAAAGGGTAAGAAGAAGAGAAATAATAGGAAATTTCGATTCTTTCTTTTAGCTTTTTGCCACCCCAAACCATGGATAACATGGCTAAATGGTTAAACGGTTTTCCATATTAGATCTGTTCATACCCTATACAACCAAATATTGTGGAAAAGAGATTTGCTTCAATCTGAATAACATGAAGGGATTTCAAATTATTACATAATTCCAAAATCCTGCTTTTTCCCTTTAGGTCCCATTGTCTCCCCATTTACCCCATTTCCCGGCCCACCAGACACTAGAAATATTGTTGGAGTGTGTGTGTGTGTGTGTGTGGGGTTATTTCTCTGACAGGTGGGACCTTCAGAGGAAGCTGACAGAGTCTGCAAATGGTAGTGATAGTCCAGCGGGTAGGGCGTTTGCCTTGCAGGCGGCTGACCCAGGTTTGATTCCTTCACCTCTCTCGGAGAGCCCAGCAAGCTACCAAGAGTATTTAACCCGCACAGCAAAGCCTGGCAAGCTACCCATGATGTATTCGATATGGTAAACACAATAACAAGTGTCACAGTGGAGACGCTGGAGCAAATCAACAAACAACGGGAGGACAGTGACAGTGACCGTGACAGAAGATACTTGCTTTCGGAGTTTCTGCTCCTTCTACTTTAGGATGCTGAAGGAGATGATTTCTTATTTTGTCAGACTGTCATATGGAGTATTGGCTCGACAGTCCTCCAGAATCCATTGCCTAAGACCTCTTAGTAAAATAGTCTTTCTGACCCAGCTTTCTGAGAGGCGGCTTGTGAATGCAAGGAGGGTGTGATGGAGTGATCATGCCCCAGGTAGTGAAGCCCACTGAGGGCTCCCTGGGCTCAGGAGAGGGTGTGGGCAGGGCTATGAATAGAGACAGTGGAGAACCAGGCTCAGCTCTTCAGCCATCATTTATTCATTCAACCATTATGGACTGAGCATCCACTATGAGCTAAAGAATATTTCTAACTTCTGAAGAGCAGTAAGAGAAAGTCAACAAAATCCCGGTGTTTCTGGTGGGGAGGGAGATGAAGAGCATAACAAACGTATGCATGGCATGGCCTCTTGTACAGCGCTAGAGGCTGAGGAGGAGAAGAATGCATGGAAGGTGGGTTTGAAGTGTTTTGTTTAGCCTGCATGCATGTGGATCGCTGCAGAAAATAGGCAGGAGGACCAGGAAAAGCCGTCCTGAGATGGCATGTTGGAGTAAGAGGCTGAAGAAGCAGGAGATGAAGACATAGGATTTCTGGGACTGGAGGACTCTCAGCAAAATCCTCCACCTTTGGGTACTGAGGTTGGGCCTGGCCTGTTTGCAGAAGAGTGAAGAGGCCTAGAGAAGAGGAAGCCAGGTAGAAGAGGTAGAAAAGAAAACAGCAGGAGGTGATCATTAAGGGTATAGACAAAGACTTGTTTTGTTGTTTGTTTGTTTTTCAGCCACACCCAACAGTACTCAAGACTTATTCTTGGCTCTGTGCTCTGGGATCACTCCTGGCAGGCTTGGGCCACCAAATGGGGTTTTAGAGATCCAACCCAGGTCAGCTCTCCATGAGGGAAATGCCCTACTCATTGTACTATTGCTCCAGCCCCAGGACTTGGATTTTTTTTTCCTTAGAGAAATGGTAGCCATGGAGAGGTTTAGAATGAAGGTTCTGCTCTCCCCAATTTGAAAGGGACCATGTGCCATGTCAGTGGAAGGAAGGAAGGGCAGACGCAGACACAGATGGATTAGGGGACAGGCTCAACAATCCAGCTGTATTTGTCAGGGAAATGAGTAGCAGTTTATAGGCTGTTTATGGTCTGTAACTTACCCTTTACAAGCTGGGATCTAAATACTAGAGCCAAAAATTGCCTGAGCACTTCATTGTTTACCCAGAATCAGGCTGGCACAAAAAAGCAGGTGGGAAACGGTTCCAAGCACCAGTGCATAAAACAGCGAGTTAGCCTGTATCTTGGCACAGAATTCTCATAAAGAATCCTTGTGTTTCCGTAGCTGGGGGCTTGGGGTTCCTTCCTATATCTAACAGCCCTAAAGAGCCAGACAAGTTGCATTTCCCTTTTTGCTTTCTTAGTAGAGCAGCAATAGATCTATCAAGTTTATTTAGGAGACTTGCCCGCCCTAACAATTAATTAAACATTTATAGGAAATTAAACAGTCCTCTCATCTACCAGATTAGATCTTGGAGCGGAATGAAGATATTAGTGGGGAAAAAACCCTGGTGCAATCTGAAATAAACACTGTCATTTTTTAAGTAGTATTATCCCACTGCTAATTAGTTAGTTTAAATGTACCGCAGTTAATATGACTGACCTAAGAGATTAACTGTAAAAGTGCAGCAAGTGGTAATGTACATTTTAAAAATACTAACTTTGCAACTTTCTGTATATTTAAAATTATTCCAAAGTGTAAAAAAATTTTAAGGGATAATCCTTAAAGGGATATGAAAAACAGTGACTACATTGAAAGAAATTTTGTTTTCACTGATACAATGGTCCCAGATACATTTTGCAAAACTGTAGTAATTTCTATGCACTATTAAGAAGTAGGGGCTGGAGTGATAGCACAGCCGGTAGGGCGTTTGCCTTGCACATGGCCGACCTGGGTTCAATTCCTCCAGCCCTCTCGGAGAGCCTAGCAAGCTACTGAGAGTATCCTGTCTGCACAGCAGAGCCTGGCAAGCTCCCCACAGTGTATTCAATATGCCAAAACAGTAACAACAGGTCTCACAATGGAGACGTTACTGGTGCCCTCTCAAGCAAATCAATGAACAACAAGAGGACAGTGTTACAGTGCCATTAAGAAGTAGATGGTTGGGGGGGGGGTTAAAACTGGCCTGTCCTTCCTGCCTACTCATACCACAAGTTGTCCCCCACAAGGGGATCTCCGGCACGACCATGGACCCAGAGGCACAGGGACCCAATTCAGAACCTAACGGCTTATGGCAGAAATGTGACTCAACTATGCATTAAGCTATGGCGCCATGCCCCACCAGATGGGAAAAGGTGTTTGGCCTTCAGCCTTTCTCCACCCTCCCCCTACCTGTGGGTCAGATAGCTTTCGAATTACTCTCTCTCTCTACTTTGATTACATTCAATAATTTGACACCAGACTCACCATTATTATTTGGGATTTTACCCCAATACTCAGATCTGCTGAAAAGGCAATACTAGACAATTTGTTTTCTATTGTTGGTTATGAATAACATGATTTTGCATGGCTGCAGTAGTGGCCACGCGATGTTGAAATTCCGAAATTTTAACACTTAAATCTGGAGAGATTTCTGCCAAAACCTGCTGGTTTTCGAGATTTGTTTGTAAGTCTCTGGGATCATGGTCATTAAGCCGATCAAAAGCAGAAAGGCTGTTCATGAGCAGTGACTCGGGGTCTTGTTGGGATGGGAAAGAAAGAGCCGGCTCCACCCCCATCCCATGAGGCCCCTCATGTCTCGTCACTGAGGGCCCAAACCTGACTGTCCAATGGCCTCTGGAAGATGGCGGCCACTGAGCCACCTAGGGAGAGCAGGCGGGGGGACAGCACCCTTTCCCCAAAGAGTGGCCTGGCAACAGTAACCTACTGCACAATCCGAATGCATTTCTCCCAAAAGCTGCTGGGTTTTGAGATTTGTTTCTGAGTCTCTGGGATCATGGCCACTAAGCAGCTTGATATGGAGCCAGAGAGGCCATTTGTGGGCAGTGACTCAGAGTCTTTTTGGGATGGGGAGGAAATGGCTGGCTGTAACCCAAAATCATGAGGCTCCATGTTTCTCATCACTGTGGGCCCAAACCTGACTGTCCATTGGCCTCTGGAGAATGACGGCCGCCAGGCTGCCAGGGGGAAGAGTCCAAGGCACGAAACCTATTCCCACCTGGAGTAGCCTGGCGCCGGTAACCTACTGCAGGGACTGGACACATTTTTGCCAAAAGAGATTGGGTTTCGAGATTTATTTCTGAGTCTAGAATCACGGCCGTTAAGCAGTTCGATCAAGAACCAGAGAGGCCATGCCTCCAATTCTATAGCTGAGTTGGAGGTGGTTTGTGAGTGTGTCTCCCACATACCTAACTTTTGGCCATTTACTTTCTTCGTAAACTTTGCCCCAAGTTTTTGGGGTCTGGCCAAAGGCACAGCAGAAATTTTGGGGTTCTGAAAGTCTAATGGTGTCATCAGGCTGCTGATGCACTCGCCTCCCAGGTACAGATTGACCTGCTGGCGGCATCATACCCCTCCATATTATACTTTTTTTCCTTTCATTCTAGGACTATTTCTGACATTCATTAAGCTTAGTTTTTTTTATTATTTACTTTTGAGTTCACTGCTGTTTGTTATAATAAAAAGTGTCAGATAATTGGAGTTTTGATTATTTTTATTTGACTGACAAATATGAACCAAGATCATTTATCCATTATTAATTTTTGAGATATTAAAGCAGAAATAAAAGCAGAAATTGCCATATTCATTAGAATGCATCAAATAGAAAGCAATATTTTTTAAATAACATATTGAAAGTTGCATCAAAAATTGCAACTGCTGACAAGGATTTGGGGAGAAAGGGACTCTCCTACACTGCTGGTGGGAATGCCGACTGGTTCAGCCCTTTTGGAAAACAGTATGGATTATTCTCAAAAAACTAGAAATTGAACTCCCATTTGACCCAGCAATATCACTTCTGGGAATACATCCCGGATATGCAAAAAAGTATAGTCAAAGTGACATCTGTACTAGTATGTTCATTGCAGCACTGTTTACAATAGCCAGAATCTGGAAAAAACCTGAGTGCCTGAGAACAGATGACTTATTAAAGAAATTTTCATACATCTACACAATGGAATAGTATGCCACTGTTAGAAAAGATGAAGTCATGAAATTTGGATACAAGTGATTCTACATAGAAAGTATCATGCTAAGTGAAATGAATCAGAAAGAGAAGGATAGACAAGGAAAGATTGCACTCATCTGTGAAATATAAAGTAACAGAATGGGAGAATAACACACAAGAATAGTTGAGATAGGTACAAGGAGTTTTGCTCCATGGTTTGGAAGCTAGCAGCATATGCTGGGGGGGGGG
>JAOXYA010026133.1:0-13215 GCA_028565675.1 Sorex palustris | reverse complement strand
TGTTACTGTGTCTGGCATATCGAATACTCTCGGTAGCTTGCCGGGCTCTCCGAGAGGGGCGGAGGAATCGAACTTGGATCGGCCATGTTGGCTGCGTGCAAGGCAAACACCCTACAGCTGTGCTATCGCTCAGCTTCTGGAGGGGACCGTCCATCGCCTCAGCCTTCCTGCAGCTCCGGGGCCCACCTCCTGCAAGGCTTGTTCACACGCTTGCTCATGAATGCACACATGTCTACACACACACACACACACACACACACACACACACGATGCATTTGTACATGCACTGTACATCTCTGCCCACACATGTACACGCCTGTGTGTTTGCATGCATAAGAGCACTGTAGGTCTGTCAGCTGCCATCTGGAGTCTGTGCTTTTTTTTTTTTTATTGAATCACTGTGAGATACAGTTACAAAGATTCCAGGACTGAGTTTTAGTCATATAATCATAGAACACCCCTCCCTCCACCAGTGCCTTTCCAACACCAATGTCCCCAGTATCCCTCCTGCCACCCTGACCCCATCCCACGCCCTGCCTCTGCAGTAGGCCCCTTCCTTCTTACTCTCTCTCTCTCCTTTGGGCATCATGGTTTGCAATACAGATACCGAGATGTGTGTATTTTGTGTTTGGGTGTTTTTGGGGACAGGGACCACACCTAGTGGTGCCCCGGGCTTACTCCTGACTCTGCTTAGGGATCTCTCCAGGAGGGCTCAGGGAACCTTATAGGGTCCCAGGGGGGCTCAAACCTGAGTCAGCAGCATGCAAGGCAAGTGCCCTCCCTGCTGCACTATCACTCAGGACCCCTGTGTGTGTGTTTCTTCTTTTTTCTTTTTAAAAAATGAATCACCATGAGAGAACCAGTTACAAAGTTGTTCATAAATGGGTTTCAGTCATACAATGTTCCAACTCCCATCCCTTCACCAGTGCCGCATTTCCCACCACCAATGACCTCAGTTTCCATCCCACCACCCTTCCCCCAGCCCCTAGCCTGTGTCTATGGCAGGCAATTTCTCTCTCCCCCTCCCCCCCACCCCCCTCCTCTCCATGCCTCCCTCTCCCTTTGGGCATTGTGGTTTACCATAAAGGTACTGAAAGGTTATCATGGGGGAGCAGGGAGGGCAGTCAGGAGAGAGAAAGGACCCCTATGACAACAATAGTTGGAATGATCCCTCTGGACAATAACCGAGTGCTGGAAGGTTCAAGGGCTACACACGATAACCTTTGTGTGTTTTGTGTGTGTTTTTTTTTCTTTTTGGGTCACACCTGGCTCTGCACTCAGAAATTACTCCTGGCAGTGCTCGTGGGACCATATGGATGCTGGGAATCAAACCTGAGTCTGCCGCATGCCAGGCAAATGCCCTACCCGTTGTGCTATTGCACGAGCCCTAAACTTTGTGTGTTTTTGAATGGGACCACTCCTGGCTGGGGGTGTGGGCCTGCAGCATCAGGGGTCGGGGGTGGGCATTGAACCCACTGGGCTGGTGCTGTTGACTGAGCTGCACCCCCAGCCCTGGGGTGTTTGTGTGAAGAGATTCAGAGGTGTGGCCCTCGAGCTGCTCAGCCTTCAGCCAGACGCGGAAGTTCCCCCCACAGCACACACATCCACTCTCTGGGCACCTGTGGAATTGGAAGTGTTTTCCCAGGCGTGTGTCATTCTGGCTGGGGCAGAGCCCAGCATCCCACCCTCCCTTACCACCGTCTGCAGTGGTCGCTGGTTCCTTTCCCCAGGGTTCCCGCAGGAGAGGTCACTCCTTCCTGGCTGGTGTGCACGGGCGGCTCTGGCTAAAGCAGAAACCCAGCCAGAGCTGGGCTCCGCAGTCCCCAGAAACTCAGGAGCGGAGCTGAGGGTACTGGACTGGGCACTCAGAGGGTGGACAGAGGGCCTGGCCCTGCTCTGGGAGCCCCAGTGAGACAGCTGAGCAAGGAGTAGCAGTGGAGGTGAAGGGTTTTAATCTGGGGGACCCTCGGCCCATTCCTACTAGCTCCTCGGGGCTTGGAGTCTATCTCCTGTCGGGGGCCCCTGGGTGGGAGGCAGCCTCCTGCCTCTCAGGGCACCTCTGGGTCCTGGCAAGAGCCCCGAAGCTCCATCCTGCTGAGTCTCAGGCCCCCCAGCTGCTGTGTGCTGGGCAGCAGGGGCTGGGCAGATGCTGCCTGTAAGGACAGGCCTTGTGGCACTTAAACAGCTAACAAGGGAGGTGACTGCCTGCACCACAGCACCGCAAAGTAAATAGATGAAAGGGAAATAAAGAAAAGCAAACATGCAGCTTCTGCTACTTCTGCTTTTTTTTGGGGGGGGGGAGGGAAGCGCGCACCTGGCTACATTCAGGGCTTTCTCCTGGCTCTGCTCAGGGATGGCTCCTGGTGGACTCAGGGAACCACATGGGGGATGGAACCCAGGACTGCAGGTGCTTTTTGTTACTTGGACAAATGCCCCAAACTCATCAAATCAGGAGTTGAAATTGGTCTGCGCAAGTAAATGTCAGGGAGCAGGGTCTGGGGTGTTATGGGGGAGACTGTGGCCCCAGACTCCCCGAGACAGTGCTCCCCAGGCAATGTAGGGGGGTGCTGTGAAGAGTAGTACCCTAGTCCCTAACCTATCTCAACCACCTGCCTGGGAGGAAAATCAGGGACCCCAGGTGTGGGAGCCCCTTGACCCCTCCTTCTTATCCCCTCCTTGACTGAGACCCCGGGGCAGGCAGGCACCAGCTGGGGGGATGGTTAGGACGTGGGCCCCAGGATGGGGGGAGGCTGTGCTGGGCCCCACAGGGGTCTGCTGACAGCCCTCACTCACTCCTTCACAGTGAGGTCGGCTGGCGGCGACGGAGATGTCTTATGTGCCACAGACGAGGAGCTGGCTGATGAGGACATGGCCTTCCCGGGGGCACAAGCAGGTAAGGGATGAGGGGGCCCGGTTTCCCCTCAGGGCTCAGGACCCCGCCCCTCCAGCCCCTCTACCATGGCCCGCACTTTTCCTAGTCCCTGAACCTTGGCCCCTGGCTCCCTCCATCCAGGTGGAGGACTCCATGGCTGGCTGGTAACTCTAGCTGGGGTTCCAGAAGCAAAAGGAGGGGTGGGAGGGCAAACTACAGGGATTTTCCCAAGGGCTTCACTTCCAGTCTCAGGGGTCAGGGAGCAGCAGTAGAGCCCATGCCTCAAGGGCGTGGCCTGGGCTTAGCATCACATACACACATGCTTGAACACACACATGCATACATAAGGCATGCACACATACACACATGCTTGCATAGATGCATCACACATGCACGTGTGCACATAGATGCACACATGAGGAATGTACACATGTGCTCACACCCATGCACACAAAGGCATGTACACATATGCGTGTACTTTCACATATGCATGTACACACTCATGTGCACATGCATGCACACACAAGGCATGTACACATGTTATCACACGTGCACACAACATACACACCAAGGCATGTACACATACACACGTGCTCATGCATATGTATGCACATGCATGCACACACAGACGTGGATACGCATACACAGTGCTCATGCATACACATGCACATCATGCATGCACACAGGCACATACACACATATGCAAACACACACATACACACACAATAAAAAATCGAGTCTGGGCAAAGCAGGGGTGAAGGAGGAACGCGAGAGCCTCAACACTCAGACCCAGGAAGTCTCCCTACTGGTCAGCCAGAGGACAGAGGAAGGTCTCAGAGAGTCGTGGTCTAGCCCTGGCTTCCCAGAAATCACCAGTCCCCTTTGTTCCCAAAAGGTGAGTGCTTGGGGGCACATGGAGAGAGACTGGGGGTGTCGGGCCACAAGGCCCGGCTCCGGCTTCCAGCCACTGGCCCAAGCCCTGCCTTCCTCTGCCCCCCAGGCCAACTGGGCCCGCACTGCAGTCGCTGCCAGCGGAACCTGTCCCTGCACACGTCCGTGCGGATTCTGTACCTCTTCCTGGCCCTGCTCCTGGTGGCCGTGGCCGTGCTGGCCTCGCTGGGTGAGTGTGCCCCCCACTGCCCCTCTGTCCACTCTCCCGGCCCTGCTCAGGGCTCTATCCCCAGCCCTCTGAGCCTCGGGGTCCCCAAACGACATCTGCCTGGCTCAGAACCCATCACGTGCCCAGCAGTGATAATGCAGTGGGGAGGCGTTTGCCTTGGATGAAGCCGACTTGGGTTAGATCCCTGGCACCCCATGTGGTTTCCCTGAGCCATGCCAGCTAGATGACTTCTAAATCTCAGATCAACCATGAGCGAGCAACGGGGGCCCTCTCCTGGGGTCTCCAGATGCATCCGGGGTGCACACCCCTTTCACCTCCAGTTCAGAAGCACTTTTGGAGAAATATCTCTGCTGCCTGCCTTCCACCTCCCAGAATGGAATGAACTTAGGGTGTGTGTGTGTGTGTGTGTGTGTGTGTGTGTGTGTGTGTGTGTGTGTTGGACATCATGTCCAGCAGCGTGAAGGAAGGAGTGGAGGTTCACAACCACAGTCCTGGGCAAATCGGGGGTGTCGAGGGCTACAACGCTGCCATCCTTTGCACTATCTCCCGGCCTCTGAAGTCCATCTGTTTAACAGGACAACATGTATGTTAATTAAGCCACAGCCCAGACTGAGTCATAGTGTAGGCGGGTGGTGTAGCTGTGTCGCCTCCCAGGGGACCCACTGGGAAACTAGGGAT
The DNA here is from genome assembly GCA_028565675.1 of Sorex palustris. NCBI lineage: Eukaryota > Metazoa > Chordata > Mammalia > Eulipotyphla > Soricidae > Sorex > Sorex palustris. Next base: position 8,545 of record JAOXYA010026133.1, on the reverse strand, counting down.
GAGGTCCCGGGATTGGCCAATTTCTCAGAAACCCCCTTTCGGGATCTTGGTGAGTATTTCTCAAAGCGTGGGGGGCTGCATCCCTGCACCTGCTGCCTCCGGCGGGCTCCAGGGTTCCCAGCAGTGCAGGTGAGGGTGTGAGACGGGGTAGGGGAACAGCCCGGTGCCCCTGGTCGCCCTCTGCTCGTCTAGGTTGCATGGAGAGAAAGGACCAGGTGTCTCCTCCCTCGCCCTGGCCAGCTCTGCCCCCGCCAGGCTCTGAGCCGTCCTGACCTCCTCCTGAGAGAAGCCTCAGGTCTGTGTTTTAACGGGCAAGAAGTCAGAGACGAGACTAGAAGTGGGAAGAGGGACACTCCCATACTGATTTGGGCCCTTTCCAGAACACTCAGGGCCCCTGGAAATCTGCCTTCTGTGAGGGAACACAAAGCGTCCCCTGCCCCCCAGGCACCCAGGGCTGCCCCCTAGATTGTGCCGACCACCCAGGGCATCAGCCACTCTGGAAAACACGGAAGATGCTGAGCCACCATGTCTCCAGGTGCCCTACCAAGGTACCCGGAGAACAAACTTCCCGTTCCAAGGGGCTCCTGGCCTCTGTCCAGGGGACACATGGTCAGTAACCAGCTTCCTGGATATAAAGCTGGGGATATGGTAAAGGAGTTCAAGCACTTGCCTTGCATGTGACCAACTCAGGTTCTATCCCTGGTATCACTAAGTGTTCCCTGATCCTTGCCAGGAGTGATCCCTGAGCTTAGAGCCAGGAGCGAGCCCTGAGCACCGCTGGGTATGCCCCCCAAACAAACAACGACAACAACAACAAAAAAAAACACAAAAAAGAGGTCAGCCTGTTTGTGATTTGAAAACACTGTTTCTGTTTGAAAACACTCTCGTCTGAAAGGGTTTCAGTCCTTTCCCACTGGCGAAAACTCACAGCTGGACCAGCCAGTTCATCGTCAATACCTTCTTAGTGCTGGCACCCACCGCTGCTCTAATGCATCTCCCAGTGCCGATGAAGCCAGCGCAGGCCAAGCAGGCCCGTGCATGCCAAGGAGCCGGAAACAGGCCGAGTGAGTCACTGACATTCCCCATCCCAGGGCGAGGCCTGCGCTCTCGTCTGCACATCAGGGACCCGCGCCAGAATTCTCCTTCCCCCAGATCATCACCTCTGGGTAGGACCTGGACTTTTTTTTTCTCGAAGCTTCTCTGGGCGACCCTCTTCCCCATCAGGTACCACCAGCGTTGAAGATCACCGATTTCAAGAGCGCTCCCAGTACCTCACCCTTGTTTGGCTACCCCATCTGCTAACTCACGTCACAGGGCTGGGCCGCCCAGAGCCAGCAGAATCTTGGCTCAGAGAAGGGGCAGCTGCGGTGAGGAAGGTGGAGGGAGCCTGGTCAGTCCTGCGGAACCTCAGCGCCCAGCTCCCGGGGTCACTGGCGCCCAGCTCCCGGGGTCACTGGCGCCCAGCTCCACGCGCCCTAGACTTGAGCCCGGCGGAGAGGGAACACTGGTGGCCAAGGGTCCACGCAAGGCCCTCATCGTGTTGGCCTTTATGACCAGAGCCCATTGGCTAAAGCCCATCCTACCCCTAGCAGAGGGGCAAACACACACTTCAGTCTCAGAGAGAAGAGCATTAGCACGTGTTCCCCAGGCCCGGGGTGGGCAAATGTCTATTTGGGGCATTTGGGTATTTATAAACTTGTCCCTGGGCCACGTACCAAGGAGGCAGAAAAGCACACGTGTGTCCCATCATGCCCCAGGGCCAGGTGCCATAATTTTCCACGTGCTGGACATTTCCCAGCCCTGCTCCAGGCCAAGCACTGCCCTGCACTTCGGCATGAGTTGCTGAATTAAAGGTCAGCCTTGTCCTGGCCACCATCTGAGGCAGGGAGGAGCTGAAGTTTCCGGGGAAGAGCTGGATGGACGAAGGCTGCAGATTTACAGGCCACACACGGTCGTGTCCCAACCAGGCAGTCCATTTGAGAGCAAATGCAGTCAGAGCTGCCCCATAAATGCACACGTGGGGCTGCGTTCTCGGAAACGGGCCCGGGCCCAGCTTCAACCCTGCGTGCTGTGTTGCGTGTGTCATTGGCACGGAACTGTTGAAAAAGTATCTGAAACCAGCTGGACTCATGGAGGGGGGCAAAAAGAGATACCCCAGGTGGATTTGATGGTAGATAAAATGGGAGGCTGGGAAGATTGCGTAGCAGGAAGGCATTCGCCTTGTTCGGGACCTCGATTTGGTCCCTGGCATCACATAGTGTCTCCTAGATACCCTCAGGAGTGAGCCCTGAGCATACCCGGGTGTGGCCCAGAAACCAAACATTTATAAAAGATAAAATGGGCAGACAGCTGTACATAAGTAAGTAAATATTCATAGATGGAGAAATAAATAGACGAGAAAATAGCTGACAGATGTATGATAAATATTCATGAGCATAAATGTGCATTGTCAAGTGGCGGTATTGGCACCCATGTTCACTAAGTGTTCTGTTTGGAAAAAATGTTTAAAGAACTGTTTTTTCCTAAAATTCATGAAGTTTTTTTTTTTTTTTTGAGGAGGGTGTTTGGACCACACCCGGCAGTGCGGCAGTGCTCGGAGCCTCTTCATTCTGGCTCTGTGCTCAGGGGTCACTCCTGGTGGGTCAGGGGATCCCAGTGCCAGGGTTGGAACTGCGTCAGCCACGTGCAGAGCGAGCGCCTTCCCCGCTGCATTGTCTCTCCGGCCTAACTGATGGTTTTGTTTGTTTGTTTGTTTGTTTGCTTTTGGGGTTACACCCAGCCACACTCAGGGGTTACTCCTGGTGGTATTCAGGGGACTATATGGGGTGCCAAGGATTGAACCCAGGTTGGCCACATATAAGGCAAACACCCTCCCCGCTGTGCTATCATTCTGGCCCAACTTATGCTCTAACAATTGCACCAACGTGTTACTGTTTAGACTGGCAGTGCTGCCTCCAGAGCACTGGGATCCCTTCACCAACATCCCAGGACCCCCCACGCACTCATCCCCAAGCCTTCTCCTTATTCCTCCCACCCTCCTGCTCCCTCTATCTCTCACCAAGACTAGGAGTTCGCTACGTTGACAATTTTCTTCTTAATCATTGAATGTTGGAAAAGGAAAAAAAACAAAACAAAAGTTTCCTCTATACACACATACGTATGTGGGTTGGGTATTTGGGGGGGAGGGGCATTAGAGGGTCCTCCCAAGTGATGCTCCGGCTATCCAGAGGCCCCGCTGACAATTCTAGGTCAAGGAGGATGAGGATTCTTTGCAAGAGCCTGAGAAATTGGTTCTGTCCTCGAGCCTGAAGTGTTGGGGTCTCAGGGACTACACATGGCAGTGTTGGAATTTTGGGGGCCACACCTGGCTCTGTTGGGTTCTCCAGGGTCACACCTGGCAGTATTGTGGTCTCCAGAGTCACACCTGGCAGTGTTGGGATCTTGGGGGCCACACCTGGCTGTATTGGGGTCTCCAGGGTCACATATGGCCGTGCTGGGATCTCGGGGACCACACTTGGTGGTGTTTAGGTCTCCAGGGCTATACCTGGCTATGTTGGGGTCTCCGGGACCACACCTAGCAGTGTTGGGGTTTCTAGGGACACACCTGACAGTTTGGGGGTCTCTGGGGTCACTCTGGCAGTGTTGAGGTCTCCGGGGTCATACCTGGCAGTGTTGGGGTCACCGGGGTCACACCTGTTGGGGGCTGCATTCAAGTCTTCTCCGAGGACCACTCAGAATCAGTCAGAGCAGCTGCACATGTCACCAAGGGCCCTAACTATGCACTGTCTTCCTGGCCTCTACATGCCTGCACATGTTGGCACCCATTCATCTGTCCATCCATCCATCCATCCATTTAGGAGCTCTAAAGAGATCTCTCTGAAGCCACAGGAAGGGGGTGACCCAATGGTCTCGGCAGTTTAAGGCACCAACACTGGCCATACGGAACCCTCCCTGACCACAATAAGAAGCTGGTTTGGGGGTGCAGAGGAAAACGCCCCTCAGAGAGCCTTTGGCCGCCCCGTGTCTCACTTCTGTCCCCTGCAGTCTTCAGGAAAGTGGACTCTCTCTCAGAAGACGTCTCGCTGGCACAGGCTGTGTACGACAAGAAGCTCCTGTCCGTGCAGGAGAGTCTCCAGGGCCTGGGTATGTGTCTGGGCCAGTGGCCAAAGGGAGGCTCATGGCAGCTGGGGTGCGGGGAGGGGCCTCTGTGTCCTGGTCCAGCAGAAAGCGACTGGGGACTTGGGGGGTTCTGGGGGCCAGGCTGGCTGTTCACCCAGAGCCTCTAGGCAGAGCACAAAGACCAAGGCAACCAATGGCCAGGAAAGTCTTAGGGGCAGGAAATCTATGTTTGTAGGGGTCCCTCCAGCTGTGCTCGGGGACCAGGGGGGAGCGGTAGGGGGCGATTGGGGACCAAACTCAGGGCCTCCCACTTTACCTATCTCCTGATCCTGAAATGATTTTCTTGGGGTGACTCCCAGTGGTGCTTAGGAACCTACAAGGTGTTGGAGATGAAATTGGGGCTCAACATGTCGAGTAAGGGCGCCGCCATTTGAACCCGGTCTGGTTCAAAGAAAAAATTGGTGGTCCAGAGCAATAGAACAGTGGGTAGAGCGTTTGCCTTGCATGTGGCCAACCCCAGTTCAATCCCATCTGGTCCTCCGGGCACAGCCTGGAGTAATTCCTGAATGCAGAGCCAGGAGTAAGTCCTGAGTATTGCCGGGTGTCAGCCCCCCCCCAAAAAAAAAGAAGAAGAAGAAAAAGGAATTGGGTTCTAGTGACAAGCTGGCCGCTGCTGGCTGGCCCCTTCTCTGCCTCATCATTTCTTGGTCACAGTGGGGGAAGACTCTACTCCTTCCTCCCCATGCTATGGTGAGAGGCTCAAATAAGTAAACAGACAGAAAAATACAAGCCCACACCCAGGTGTGCTTAGGGCTCAGCCCTAGTGAGGCTTGGGGGCCATATAGGATCCCAGGGACTGAACCCTGGTCGTCGCATGTGAAGCAATAAATAACTACCTGCTGTACTTCCACTCTGTCCCTGGGAAAGGAATCAAGAGGGTCACCTCACAGCGGGGAGGGCACTTGGCTTGCATGCGATTGAGTCAGATTTGATCCCCGGGATCCCTTATGATCCCCTGAGCACTGGCAGGAGTGGTCTCTGATGTAGAGCCAGGGGTGACCCCTGAGCACCACTGAGCATGGCCCCAAAGCTGAGATATATATGCTTATAAAGTGTCAAAGGGAGGTTCTTATCAACCTTGGGAAAGTTGTGGACAATGTCTCAGGAGTTTTGTGGCAATAGAGACAAAGCATCCTGACTCCTGCCTCTTGGGGGATGGAAAGATATTTGGTGGGTGGGGGCTACTCAGTGCTCGGGCTGAGCATAGGCCTCGCATGCTGGGGGCCAGGCTTCATTCCCATCCCCGCATGGTCCCCTGATCATAGCCAGGAGTGAGCCCCAGCATGTCCGCCTGTGCCCCCCAACAAATCTACAAAATGTTTGGTAAAAAAATATTTGAGGTGGAGGCTGGAGCGATAGCACAGTGGGTAGGGCATTTGCCTTGCACGTAGCTGACCCAGGTTCAATTCCCAGCATCCCATATGGTCCCCGAGCACCTCCAGGAGTAATTCCTGAGTGCAGAGCCAGGAGTAACCCCTGAGTATCGCCGGGTGTGACCCAAACATCAAAAAAAAATGAGGTAACAGAAAAGATGATTTTTATATCCCTTCCATTACCATATAATACTACTAGGATTCAAAGGTAGTTGTATTATAAAATTTGTGCTGGTGTGCCACATATTTTGACCTTAGAGTTCATATTCATAAAAAGCTTTGGTTTCTAAAATTATTTTCCAAGGAAATTGATATCAGAAGTACTGTGACCATAAAATCAATGGAGAAAGATAGTAATTTGAAAGAGTTACATCTAAGTTGGCATCTAAATAAGCCTTTCATCTCTGACTTATTTAGTAAAATGATGTGGATATTTGTCCATGTTGCTGCACACGCTCGAGCTGCACACATTAATGTTTGGAAATTTGGGTAGTTTTCAGTTAGAACTAATACAGGAAAACTTCTATGAATACAATATTTATGTCTGTGGGCAGACATGTTTTTATTTATCTGAAGTCAGTTCCTAGGAGTAGTTGGATGAGTGAAACACATGACAAGTTGAAGTTCGGTTTCATAAGAAAATTTTCATAAGTGGTTTTATCATTTGCATTCCCGTCAAAAGCATATGAGTGCTGAAATATTAAATATAATCAATTAATGTGAATAACCTTATGAAAATAAAAAAATGAAGAATAAAAGTCAATTTCTCTGTGAAGCCTTTGATTCCCCACACAGAATTAGCTGTAACCTCTAGAGTTTGGGTCCATTGTAATTAAAACCTCTGGTTCATGGCTTGCCTGGGTCTGACCCTGTTGGGAATCAAATAAACCGAATTCTTGATAAGTAAATTACTTGCCCAAAACATCCCGAACTTGCATGCTCCTAAATTCTCATTTTGTACACTTTTCTCTACCAAAATATTTAGTAAAGTTGAATATTTCCCATGAATGTTCAAGAGTTTGGGTTGTTAATTGATATATTTCAGAGGTCTTAGAAATAGAAGTAATCTTAGGGTAGCCTTTGCAGAAGGGCTTTGGAAGGTCTAATAAAGGATTCTTCTCTACAGATCACTATTCCACAGTCACTTTATTTGCTATTTTTATTTTTGGGTATTTAATTTTCCCTCTTCCTACCTTGCCTATATCTCTCCACTCACCTCTTCTCAGGCAACCTGTCTTGTAACTATTGTTACCTGTTTATTTTTTATTATATTTGTATTATATTTCATCTATTTATTAGATTGATCTTATATTAAATGCTTAGGTGAAATTATTCAACAGGTACATTTTCTTCCTTCATACTAATGTCAGTTTGTTCACTCCTTGAATCTCCTTTTGTTTTTTTGTGACTGGCCAATTTTACCTTTTTCTTTCTGAGTCGTATTCCACTGTATAGAAGAACCATGTCTTTATCCAATCATCTGTCTATGGGCACTTCAGTTGCTTCCATGTTTTAGTAGCTCTATCTTTAACTTTATAGGGATGTCCTAGTGTTTAAAAAATTGAAAGTGCTTCCCATCCACTCAATTTTTGGTGGCAGGCCAATATTGTCCTTATAACATTGTCCTGTAGAGTGGTCTTCATTTTATTTCTCACACTTCAGTTGCTCATTAAATGATCATTTATTGAATGCCCAATATAGCATTCAGAGGGCACTTATGGGGTTTTATTGCCTTGACAGAAACTACTTTTTAAATTAAACTTCTTTAACTAAAAGCACTGTAGCACACATGTATTTTATTTTTAACTATTTCAAATATTAAGGTAGCATTGGTATCTGTAGATAACCATGGGTTTTTATAAACTGTGCATTTGATTTCATAGCTTATGATAAAATATGATGCAACGTTACAAGCTTTGTCTATACCCAAGGTCTCAAAGACTACTGTGTGGCTTCCTAAGATATGCATATTACATATAGATTAAAGACTTACAAATGGATTATGATCACCTATCAATTTGGACCCATTTTATAAGAGAATTAAATTTTGGTTGATTACATACAAATATCTCATGAATGAGATTGAGAGTTAAACTTGTCATAATAGCAATTTGCCTTTGAGAAAATAGTTTTAAGTCTACCCTGCAATGCACTATGCAAAACTGTACATGACGTTTTATTCTTTTTTTTTTTTGCTTTTTGGGCCACACCCGGCAATGCACAGGGGTTACTCCTGGCTCTGCGCTCAGGAGTTACCCCTGGCGGTGCTGAGGGGACCATATGGGATGCTGGAAATTGAACCCGGGTCGGCAGCGTGCAAGGCAAACGCCCTACCCGCTGTGCTATTGCTCCAGCCCCGACTTTTTATTCTTAAGAAATACCACCAATTCCAAGAGGAAAAAAGTTCTGCTAATAAACTTATATGAAATTATGCTCTCTTAGCTAGAAATACGTTTACTTTGAGGGCACTAATGGGTTAGAATGAACTCCTAAAAGGGGTTAAATAATTTGATAGCAATATGTTTATACTTAAGCATAGGATTTTATTTAATTTTTTAGAAAAGCAAAATTAAAATTTTAAAAATTCTTTTGCATATTTCAAAACTTAATTGTAGCTTTACTGCGAATCTAACATGAGAACGGTATATGGATACTATCATCCCACTTAGGGAAGACTTATGTACTCTGCAGAAATCCAGATGTCCCAAGATTTCACCTTGCAAATGAAAATAATTAAACATTTTATCCCACACATTAGAATAAGCTTTTTGAAGAAAAACAATTGATAAATTGGTCTAAAGCCATGCTTTATATTTAGAGCACCAGGTTCCAAGCCATGGAGTAAACCTCCTGGTACTTATCTCGGCTATTCTTGACTGTTAGTTTTTTGTTACTTTATGTTCCCCAGATGAATGCAATCTTTCTATGTCAGTTCCTCTCTTTCTGACTCATTTTGCTTAGCATGATACTTTCCATGTAGTACCACTTGTATG
>JAOXYA010026125.1:0-13215 GCA_028565675.1 Sorex palustris | reverse complement strand
CCTCCCCGGCCCGGCGCGCCGCCCCGCTCGCTCACGCCCCGGGCAAGGGCGGGGGTCTCCCCCCCACGGGCCTCGCCGTCCCGCGATCCCGAGGGGGGCCTGGGGGCTCCTTCCCGAGCTGCAGGCGGGACCCCGAGCCCACCCCCACCCCGCGGCGGGCAGCGTGAGTGCAGGCGGGGCGGTGCGGGCGGGCCTGAGCTGTGTGCGCCCGGCCCCGTGCAAAGGGGGTCTGGTGGGCGGGGTACTCGAGGGTGTGGGCACGGAGGGGAGGGTGGTCCCGGAGGGGGTCTGCAGAGATTGTGCTGCCCGGCTGGCGCGGCTGTGCTGGTGGGCTCTGCCCCTGCACTTGCCTGGAGCCAGGGCCCCTCTCTGCCCTGTCCACGTGCTGTGTCCGGCGTGGCCCACCCTAGGCGCTGCCTTCCTTCCGTGGGCGCCCCTTGGCCTCTGTGCCTCCTCCCCCGCAGCTGTCTGCAGGACCCTGATTCTGCGGGTGCGGGTCCCCGCCGGCCCAGACAGCCCCTCCCCAGCCTCCCCCCCCCCTCCTGGTCTTGCGGGTGTCACTTCTGAGCTGCTGGTGTCCGTGCAGCACTGGGGACGCTGCGTGAGTCGTGGCACGCTCTGCACTCAGACACCGTGGAAGTTGAGGTGGGGGCTTTGGCCTTGCCCTGCTGGAGGGACATGGCAAGAAGGGCGGGCGCCTGCCTTCTGCCTCCATCCGGCTAGTGTTGGCACACCCCTCAGGCACCCCCCCCTGTGCTGGCTGGAATGCAGCCGGGTGGGAAGTGTCTGCAGAACTGGGCTCTGGGCTGGCCAGAGACCCGCAGTCGTGCGTGCATGGGGTCCTGTGGGCTCTGGGTAGGCAGAGACCCACTGTCATGCATGTGTGGGATCCGGCACGCTCTGGGCTGCAGGCGGGTGCAGTGCCCTGTCACGTGGGCCCCTGCTGGAGGTGGACAGCAGGTGGGATGACGGGCATACAGCTCTGTGTCCACACGTGTGTGAGTACTATGCACATGACCCTACAAGTGTGTGAACCCACAATGTGTGACTCTGAGCCCACACGCATGCAAGCCTATGTTCGAGCCTGCATGTGAGCCCACGTGATGTCCACATGTGTGCAAGTACATAACTGCATCTACACACACAGGAATCTTTGAATACACACATGAGTATGTGTGTATGTATGTGAGCCAACATGCACACACAAATCTACAGTAATTGAGCCTACATGCATGCAAGTCAACACACAAGTGTGCACTTATGCAGGTCCACAAGTATGAGCCTACACCACACACACACTCTATCTACATGCTCAGATCCACATGTGTGGGCCTACACACACACATACACACTGCATTTACATGTTTAGGTGCACATGTGAGCCTACACGTGTGAGTACATGTGTATACACACGAGAGTCTCTCTGTGAGTGCACACTGAGTATACACGTGTGAGTATATGTGTGTATACGTGTGTGGGTCTCCCGTGAGTGCATGATGTGATTCTACACGCGTCTACATGCTTGTAAATTTACATGTGTGAGCCTACACATGCATCTACATGTGTCTACACATGTGCAGGTCTCCCCATAAGTCTACATTGTGTTTTCACACACTTGTGAGTTTACATGCATGTGAATCTACAAACAAGTCTACACGTAGATGCTCAAGTCTACGTGTGGGTGCCTACATGTGTCTTCAGTCTGCGTGAGTGCACAGTGTGAGTCTACCTGTGTGTGAGTGTGAATACGTGAGTCTGCTCATGCCTGGCAAAAGCTGCTCACAGCCTCCCCCCGCCTGTAGCAGGCCGTCGTGAGGGCGTCCCTGTGTGCCCTGCTTATTGCAAGTATAGGGGTGTGAGGGTGTGTCCTTGCCCTGTTGTAGGCTGGTGTAAGGGTATCCCCGTGTCCCACGCTCATTGCAGGGGTGAGGGTGTGAGGGTGTCTCCTGCACATTGCAGGGGTGAGGGTGTCCTGGTGTCCCCCGATCACTGCAGGGGTGAGGGGGTGAGGGTATCTCCTGCTCATTGCAGGGGTGAGGGTGTCCTGGTATCCCCCGGTCATTGCAGGGGTGAGGGGGTGAGGGTGTTCCCCGCTCATTGCAGGAGTGTGGGTGTCCCGGTGTCCCCCACTCATTGCAGGGGTGAGGGTGTCCTGGTGTCCCCCGATCATTGCAGGGGTGTGGGTGTCTCGGTGTCCCCCGCTCATTGCAAGGGTGAGGGTGTCCCCCAGCCGTAGCAGGCCGGCGTGAGGGTGGTGTGGCCCTGGCCACGCACCTCTGGTCTCCCTGGGCTGTGGCTGTGGGACTGCTGGCCCTGGGCAGACTCCCTGGCACTCTCAGGCCCAGCTGCCTGGTGCCTAGCCGCCCTTGGCTCTGCTGTTCTGCAGGTGTCCACACTCTGCTCTGCACCATGGAGGATGGAGGGCCCCCTCTGCCGAATAGCCTCAGCTCGGCGGCTACCCCAGGACCCGAGCCCAGCAAGTTCCTGGTGGCGCACAGGCACCCGAGCCGGAGAAATGGGCTGTCCAGGCTGTGCCGGAGCAGGATGACGCTCTCCGGTGGGTGCCCGGTCCCTGCCCCTTTGCTGGCCGGGACCCAAGGCTTAGCGTCAGGCAGGGCTGGACGTCTTGTGGGGAGCCCAGGCTACTCCTGGGCCCGCTCAGGGCTGCATGCTCCCTCAGGGGCATCTGGCGGTTTCCGCTGGGAGGCGGGGACCCTCAGGGCAGCGGGGGGGGGGCCTTGCAGCAAGGGGGTCCTGCAGGCTCAGCCCTTGCGCAAGCTAGTGGGAGGCTAGCTGGCAGCGTCCAGCTGCAGTGAGGGGCCAGGCAGCGGGCAAGTGTGAGGGCGGGGCTGTGGCCGGTGCCCGTCTCCCTCTGTGCCAGGCTGAGTTCCCGGGGCAGGAGTGAGGAAGGTGGCGCCTCAGTGGGGCCTGTCTGGACAGGCATGGGGCGGTGGGCAGAGCTGACCCCCACCTGTGGGCACAGGCGGGAGGGCACCAGCTCTCTGGGAGCCGCCTGACTGCTGCCCTCGCCGCAGGAGACCGGTGGAACTCCTACTGCCTGTCGTCCCCGGCCGCCCAGAGCATCCTGGGCTCCCGCCCGCTCTGCCCTGCGGCGCCCTCGGCCGAGCAGGAGGACTCGGCGGGCTCCTTCGTCAGCACGTCCTGCTGCTCCCTGCTGCGGGGCCTGTCTCTGGGCAGGCCCGTGCCCCTGCTCCCGGCGCCCGTGTGCAACCCCAACAAGGCCATCTTCATCGTGGATGCCAAGACCACAGAGGTAGGCCCCGCCCGCGCCCCGGGACCCGTGCCCACCGCCAGCTGGCCGGTGACGAGCCCCTGCCCACAGATCCTGGTGGCCAACGACAGGGCCTGCCGGCTCCTGGGGCACAGCAGCCGCGGGCTCATCGGCCAGAGCCTCACGCACTTCTTTGTGAAGCCTGACTGCGAGGTGGTGCGGGCCCTCAGCGAGGAGCACGTGGAGGCCGACGGCCAGGCCGCCGTGGCGTTCGGCACCGTGGTGAGCGCGCAGGCCGGGGAGGGGGCCGGGCAGACCTGCGCCTGGTGGGGAAGCAGTCGGGCCGGCGACGGGCAGTCCCCGAGCCAGTGGCTGGGAGCGAGGGCTTCCAGGGCGCTGGCCCCCTCCGCCGAGCCCCGTGCCCTGCCGCATCCGCCCCGGGGAGCGCCGCGTGCTGGTCCTCGGAGGTGAGGCAGGGCTGCAGGCGGTGGGTCAGCTGCTGTGCCCACAGGTGGATGTGGTGAGCCGTGGAGGGGAGAAGGTGCCCGTGTCGGTGTGGATGGAGCGACTGAGGCAGGAAGCCCAGAGGCTACGCTGTGTCGTCGTGCTGGAGCCCGTGGAGCGCCTCTCAGCCTGGGTCACCTTCCAGAGCGACGTGAGTACAAGAGGCTCCTGCCCACCGTGCTCCCCACGGTCCTGCGGTGCTCCCCATCCTCCCTGCTGTGTTCTCCATCCTCCTTGCAGTGCTCCCCTCCTTCTGTGCTCCCCCTACTCCCTGAAGTGCTCCCTCCCCTGTGCTCCCCATCCTCCCTGCTGTGCTCCCCTCCCCCTCTGTGCTCCCCTCCTTCCCAACTGTGCTCCCCTCCTTCCCGATTGTGCTCCCCTCCTTCCTGACTGTGCCCCCCTCCTGCCTGCTGTGCTCCTTTCCTGCCCCTTCTTTCCCTCTGTGCTCCCCCCTCTCCCTGCTGTGCTCCCCTCCTGCCCGGCCGTCTCCCCTTCTTCCCACCTTGCCCCTGTGCAGAGCGAGCCCTCTGCGGCCGGCCTCCTGCTGGGCCTGCTGCTGACCGGCTGACCGCTGTCCGGCTGTGGCTGGCCTGGTCGTGTCCCCGCTCCCCGGAGCTGAGCCCCAACCCCGCCTCCCCGCAGGGCACCATCACGGAGTGCGACAGCGTCTTTGCCGCGCTGCACGGCTACGCCAGCGGGGAGGAGCTGGCCGGGCGGCCCCTCGGCGACCTCATTCCCTCCGCACAGCTCCCACCCCCAGGTGCTCCCATCCCGCAGGTAGGAGCCCTGCGCCGGCTGGCGGGGGTAGTGGGCGCGGCAGCCGGACCCCTCACTGCTCTGGGCCGTTCCCGGGCGTCTTGAGCCATGCCAGGAGCCCCAGCCCACCCAGGCCTGCTCCTGTGTGGGGCGGTGCAGTGGTCGGGCCATCCGGGGGCAGTGGTGAGCGGGTGTGGGTGGGGGAGTCCGGGCCGTTTTCCCTGCACCCCAGAGGAAGGTGCAGCCCGGGGCATGCGAGGTTCCCGAGGCGGCCTGTGCCAGCAGCAGCGTGTTTCTCAGGCTTTATTTGGGGCCGCGGAGTACAAGACAGAATGAGGGGTGGGCGGGGGCGGCTCCCGGGGACCGTGAGTGCCACATGCTCCGGAGGACAGGCCGGCCTGACCCGTGCAATGTCTCAGCCCCCAAGCCCCCTCGTCTGTCTCTCAGAGCCTCAGGATCCAGAGGTCTGTCGGGAGGGCCAGGGACGGCAGCACCTTCCCCGTGAGCCTGAAGCTGAAGCCGGACCCCGAGGGCGGCTACTCGGCGTCCGTCTGGGTGTTCTCCACCATCAGCGGCCTTGTCACCCTCCTGCCCGACGGGACCATCTACGGCATCAACCACAACTTCGCGCTGATGCTCTTCGGCTACGGGAAGAGTGATCTCCTGGGCAAGGTGGGCCTGGCGCGGGGAGCGTTTCCGGACTCAGCCACCCGGGAGGCGCCTGTCTGGCACCGGCCTGGCCTTCGCGGCCCCAACACTGCGCCCAGCCCGTGGGCCCCGCACAGAGCCCGCGTGGGGCTGGGTGGCCGTTTCCTCGTGAGGACCGGGGTAGCCTCAGGGAGTGGTGGGCGCCCAGGGGTCCAGGCCAGCTGCAGCCTCTGAGTGACCCCGTCCTCTCATCTGCCGGACCCCCAGGCCTGGACACAGGGCTTGGTCACCAGTGGAAAGGCCGAGCACAGGGCAGCGGTGCCTGCCGCCCAGATGTCTGGGGCGCTGTGGCCTGTGTGTGTCTGTGCTCGGGGCTGACCCTGGCTCTCTGCTCAGGAACCCTTCCTGGCGGGGCTCGGGACCGTCTGGGGTGCCGGGGAGTGGAGCGGGTGGGTGTGTACAAGTCCAGCCCCTGCCTGCTGTCCAACCGCCCCGTGCCCCCTTGCCTTTCTGAGGGGGAAACAGCCAGCCTGTGCCAGGGGGCGGGGCGGGCAGGCCCCCGGGGCTCTGAAACGCGGATGTGTCTTCCAGCACATTACTTTCCTGATTCCGGATTTCTACCGCTACATGGACTTCCCATGTGACCGCTCCTGGCCCCCGCTGGACCTGACCAGCACTGTGCAGCCTGGCGGCCAGAATGGGCCCGGGCTGGGAGTGGAGCCACAGCAGGCCTGGGACCTGGAGGACAAGGCTCAGGGTGAGAGCAGCGTCCTTAAGGCCACGCAGCCCACCCAGCCCCCCACACGTTCCACGTGTCTTCTCAGACCACACGCCCTCGGGGCTCCTCTGGTCCCCACACGCCAACACTTGGCTCTTCACCTCCGTGAGTCTCACTCCTACACCCCACATGCCCCCACGCGTGGCTCTTGCCGCCCCCATCCCCCCACCCCCTGTATCCCCACACACCCACTGGTGGCCCACAGCTGTGCTCTCAGAAGGGCAGGGCAGGCAGACTCTGCGTGACGGGCGGTGGCAGTGCCGCCCATGCAGGCTCACTGCCCCTTGTGGTTCTGCGCCCCATTTTCTGGGGGTGCGGAGGAGGGTGGAGTCTCCCCGGGGTCCGTGCTGGTCTCGTCAGTCTCTGCACAGGCTGCAGCTGCCACGGAGCTGAGGAGTGCTTCAGCGTTCTGAAGCCAGAACTTGCGTCCAGTTCACTGTACCCAGACTCCCTTGTGCTCTGTGCCCGGTGCTCTGTGGCCGGGCGGGGTGGCCCCTGGGGGACCTCTGAGGCTGTGAGCGCAGGGGCAGGCGGGCAGGCCAGCTGGGAGGTGGAAGTGGCTGGAAGGGGGAGTCAGCAGGTCCTGGCCCGCCGCCCTCCGTGCTGCAAGGGGGATTTTGTTGTTCTGTTGCTAGGTCCGAGAGACGGGACCCGGCCTGCCAGTTTGCACACACTGCCGGCAGATGCAGCTTGGCTGCAGAGTGGCCAGGAGGCCCGGACAGGCTCTCGCACCCACATGGACCCTGGGGGCTGCCTCCCTGTGCCCAGCTCACCTCTGCTTGCTCCCAGGTGGGTCAGTCTGGGCTTCGGCCTGAGAGCATCAATGCTGTCCTCTGTTCAGCGCCAGGGCTCATGCCTCTGGAAACTCCCCCCTGTATTCTGGGTACTTCCCGGCCCACGGGGCACTATTTCCACCCACTGCTCTGAACTGTCGTTGCCGTGCACCACCTGGTCAGCGGCCACTTGGGGAGCGTGAGGCTCTGTGCCCAGGGCTTGTTCCTGCAAGTGCTCAGGAGACCAGGCTGCTGGCCACGCCCGGTCTCAGTGCAGGAGCTTCATGGTCACGGGCCTGAGCTCCCGTCTCCGACTCCTGGCCCATGCACCGCCAGCAGCACCAGCTTTTCTGAGAATATCCCTTGGGCACAGAGGCCTCCGGCCGCATGTGCTTCCGGTCCTGACCAGTGGCTCACGCTGCTTGTGACTGAGTGTGCCGTGCTCGTGGCGCCTGTGCAGACCAGGGACAGCGACGGGAACACTTTGGTGCCGCGGCTTCAGATGCAGAGCATCCTGCGCAGCCCCACGCCTCTCGCCACCAGCGTCCCCTGGACCGTCTTACCCTCTGGCACCGGTTTGGGTGGCTCGAGGAGGGTGATGGTGATGGCAGGTCTCTGTTGGTGTTCAGCAGTGGTCGAGTAGTGGTCTGTCCCAGGAGCCTGTCCCCGTGGAGCTCTGTCCCTTGGAACTGTGTCCCGTAGAGTGCTGTCCCCATCCAGCTGCCCCCTGAGACTGTCCCTGTGAGCATCATCTGGGAGTCCGGAAAGTCACATCGACGAGCCCATCCTGGAGGGGCCGGTCCTGTGTCCCTTCTCCAGTCTGAGCCACCGCTCTGCTCTGAGGCCTCGAGCTGCTCTCGGGTGTCAGCGGTTTCTCTCCCCAGTTGCCCACGTGGCTTTCTCCGAACGCTCCCGATAACCTGCCTCCCCCCACCCCGGGTGCATGCTGGCTGGGTCTCCCCGCAGGGTGCCTGAGAGTTGTCGCTTGACTTCTCGCTTGGTCTCGGGCCTGAGCCTCCTGTCAGGCGCGTGGGGTTGTGCCCTGCCACCATCTCTGCAGAGGGGCCGCCTGATCTCTGGCTCTTCCGTAATGTGTTGTCCATATCTCATCCCCAGGGTGGACAGTGCTCCAGAAGGGAGCCACTCAGCCCAGGAGGGGGATCCTCCTGAGGACCAGAGGAACATTCCAGAAGGGAACCCAGCCGTGCAGGGGGCACCATCCCTGCCTGAAAGACAGCAGAGCTTTCCAGAAGGGAGCTTGGCAGCTCAGAATGACGAGTCCCAGGACCCACAGGGCCTTCCAGAAGGGAGTCCTGCAGCCCCGTCGTTGCCTGAGAAACAGCATGAAGGTGTCTTGGGGACAGACGGATGTGCGATGGGAGAGCACCTCGGCCAGGGCCTCCCAGGGGGCCGCAGATCCGATGCTGTGGACACGGGGTGGCTTGCTTCCTGTGATGAGTCTGGCACAGAACCCCCTGAAGACGAGGGAGCCCTGGACGGCGGTCCTGGCCACAGTGCCCAGGAGACGGCGAGGCTCGTGGTCACCACACCCGGCACCCGGGAGCAGTGGACGGAGAGGAGGGCTGTGCGGGAGGAGCTGCAGACCTGCCTCATTCAGGAGCGGCTGTCGTGCCTGGCGCTGGCCCCTGGGGGAGAGGCGCCGTGGACCCTGGGGAGCTCAGAGCAGCTGTGCCGGCGGGCGGGCAGCTCCTCGGCCTGCTACGCGCTGGCCACTGACCTGCCCGGGGCACCCGCCAGCCCCGGCCCCTGGAGCCTCCGGGATGTGGTCTGGGACCGCTTGGCGACGGACCCCTCCGGCTGCTGTGCGGTGCCCGGCCCCGCGGGGACCCCCTGGACCCCCAGGGGCCACGACCTGCTGCTGACCGGCACCTGCGTGCACCTGCGGGAGGGCCGGCGCTTCGGCGAGAGCTGCCTGGCACTTGGCCAGGAGGCCGCTGCCAGGGACGAGGGCGGCGCAGAGGGCCCCTGCGAGCAGCCCCGCCTGAGTATCCAGGTCACCTCCACGCCCGTGAGGAGGGCCAGCGCGCCGATGATCACCCCTCTGCCCGAGATCCTGGAGGGCACCTTCTCGGGGAGCTGCTACCACCGCGATGGCTCCCAGCTGAGTGCGTAGGCCCTGGCATGGCGGCGCAGGGGCCTGGTGCGAGTGAGGCCGGGAGGGGCTGGCTCGAGGGTGCTGGGGCTTGCCGCGTCTGCGCTGCTCCTCAGTCTGCTCGGCCCTGCAGGAGGGGCGGGAGTCCCTGGCTGGCGCAGCCCGCCGGCGAGGAGAGCTTCCGGCTCCCAGCCAGGCCAGGGGCCGTGGGGGCGCCTGCTCGAGTGTGCAGAGGGCGTTGCTGCTCGTGCCCGGGGCTCCTTCCCCTCCTGCCAGGAGACGCGGGCCGCCGCGGTGTCCCTTGCTCCTGCTGCTGCCTGGCCAGTGGTGCCACACAGCCCTCCAGCTGGTCCCTGGCGTCCCCCTGTCCAGCTGGTCCCTGGCCTTCCCCCCCAGCTGGTCTCTGTGTCCCCCTGCGGCTGGGTGTGCTGGAGGGTGTGCAGCCCTCAGGACCGCCTGCCCCCCAGGTGTGCAGATTGAAGTGCGGCGGGTGGAGCTTCGCGGCGCTGCCACCCTCTTCTGCTGCTGGCTGGTGAAGGGTTTGCTGCAGGGGCGCCTCGACTCGGCCACCCACACCCGCCTGCTGCTGGCCAACCTGCCCAGCTCCTCCCACGAGGACGAGCTGCCCGGGGCCGGCCTGGGCGAGGTGGGTCCCGCCGTGCGTGTGGGAATGGTGGAGGGGTTCCTGTGCCGGGGGGCGGGCAAGCTTGTGGGCCGAGCCCTGCCGAGGAGGTGCTCGCAGACAGGGCCCGGGCTGGCAGGAGCTCATGGCCTTTCTTGCTGGTCCCTGGGCCTCCCTTGCCCTCGCAGGTGCTGAAGACCACGCCGTGGTTTGAGGAGCCCCCCAGGACTGCGGAGCTGGAGTGCCTGGCGGCCTGTGAGGGGCCTTATGCCCTCAAGTATAGCACCCTGAGTCCCCTGGGCAGCGGTGCTTTCGGCTTCGTGTGGACGGCAATGGACAGGACAGAGAACAGGGAGGTGCGTGCTTGGCGTGGCACTGTGTCGCTCTGAGGCCCTAGGATGGCCATCTGCACCTGCTCCTTCCCAGAGGTGCTCCTCGCTCGTGTTGTGATGTCCAGTGCCCAGCACTGGGTGCTTCAGGGGTGTTTTAGGGGTCTGGCTGGTGCCCGCTGGTCTCCCGGCTCTGACCTTGCAGGGGACAGGCTTTCTGACCTACATCGGCTTCTTCCCGTCGCCCCTGCTCTGCCCTCTCTGGTCCCTTTCTCTTGCTTCTTGCTGCCCTGTGCTGTGACCATGTGCAGTGGGCGCTGGCAGGAGCAGGCGGCCTGGGTGTCCATGGCCCTTGCTGGCACTGCTCTGTGCCCACGAGGCCCTGAAGCCTGTGATCAAGTGGACTACACGTAGCCTGTCTTCTTTTTTTTTTTTTTTGCTTTGTGGGTCACACTCTGCAATGCTTAGGAGTTACTCCTGACTCTGCACTCAGGAATTACCCCTGGCAGTGCTCAGGGGAGCATATGGGATGATGGGAATCAAACCCGGGTTGGCCGCGTGCAAGGCAAACACCCTGCCCGCTGTGCTATTGCTCCAGCGCCACCTATCTTCTTTTTTGATTTAATCAAGTCATTGCAAATTATAGAGTTGTTCAATATTAAGCTTTAGGCACATAATGTTTCAGCAGTGATCCCTTCACTCATGTTGACTTTCCTCCACTGATATCCCAGTTTCCCTAGTGTTCCCTCCGCTGACCCCCGCCCCAGTGCCAAGCTTCCTATGAAGCCCAGTTCTGCTGCTCTTTATTTATATTGCCATTGTGTGTTTGTGTTCCCCTGTGGGGTTTCTCCCCCCCCCATTTTATTATATTTTTACAAAGTAGTTCATAATAGTTTATTACAGTCAATGTCCCAACATCCATCCCACCACCATAACACCATCCCATCACCATTATTTTGAATTTCCCCACCACCACCCAAGCCTGTCAAGCAGGTCCTAAATAATTTATAATGTATGGCTTATTATGGATAAAAGGTAAAAGGTAAAGGCCCTCCCGTTGTTCGTTGATTTGCTCGAGCGGGCCCAGTAACATCTCCATCGGAGACTTTGTTGTTACTGTGTTTGGCATATCGAATACGTCACGGGGAGCTTGCCAGGCTCTGCCATGCAGGCGAGATCCTCTCGGTAGCTTGCCGGGCTCTCCGAGAGGGGCGGAGGAATTGAACTCGGGTCGGCAAACGCTGTGTGCAAGGCAAATGCTATCGCTCCAGCCCAGTATTATGGATACTGTGTTATCCAGTATTATGGATACTGTGCTAAAAATGATCCCAAAAAGTTTCCTCAAAGGAAAATATGTGAAGATTGATTGCTCCCAAGAGCCATTTGCCCTTGTATAAGAGATTGCTAACATGTTGTTCCATGTTGAGCCATGTGTGCTAATATTTATTTATTTATTTATTTTTGGATTAAGATCGTTGCCTTCTACCTTAACCCCGTCAGATGTGGTGTGCTACTCTTGGTGCAACTGTGGAGTAGAGTATGAACTCTCACGCAGCTGCAAATGTGGCCACGTGCTTCGGGGACTCTAAATTTTTAAATAGGGTGATGCAGCTGGGATCCAGAAGCATCTCTGCAGCTTGTGGCTCTCTTGCAAGATTAATTTGTGAATCTCTGGATTATGGCCATTAATGAATTTATATGGTGCTGGAGGTGGCTCGTGGGCATGGCCGCCAGACCCTGGGGAAGACAGGGAAATGGGGGGAGGCCACTCATTCCCAACTCCGCAAGAGCCTGGAGATCTTGGTTACCAAAGCCACATACCTGAGTTTCAGCACATTCACTGTCACGTGTGAGGGACTTGTCCTGAGCCTGTGGAGATAGGCCATGAGCATGGCAGCAGTAGGGTTTTTGGCTGCTGGGGCTCTCTTGGGTTGGTTCTGGGCTCACCCACCCCCCTCCAGTGGCCTTGGATGAGACTCAGCTTGGTGTGGTGTCTGGAGACATCTTTGCAGCTTCTGGCTCTCTTGGAGATTTATTTGTGAGTCTGGAGTTTCTTCATATCCCACACATGAGAGATCATTAGTGTGCCCTCTTCCTCAGACTAACTTCTCTGAACGTGACGCTCTCCAGTCTTCATCTTGTTTTACAGATGAGTGATTATTACAGTGTGTTGATGTACTATCGTTTCTTTATCCAGTCCTCTGTTCTTGGGCACTTGGGTTGTTCCAGATTTTGGCTACTGTGAATAGTGCTGCAGTGAATGTAGACATGTAGGTGTCTTTTCTTCTTTGTGCTGTGGACCCTTGAGGTTTACTCCCAGGAGCGGAATTGCTGAGTCACATGAAAGTTCAATTCCTAGTTTTTTGAGGACTGCCCATATTTTTTCCATAAAGACTAGACCAGCTTGAATGACCTTTCCCTCATATCCTTGCCAGCTCTGGTTGTTGTTCTTTCTGGTGAGTGCCAGTCTCTGGTGTGAGGTAATATCTCTTTTGAAGGGGCGGGTGTCTACACTTGGCAATGCTTAGGGGTTATTCCTGGCTCTGCACTCAGAAATCACTCCTGTGGGACTCAGTGAATCATATGGGATACTAGGGATTAAACTTGGGTCAGCCGTGTGCAAGTTGAGTGCCCTTCCTGTGTGAAGTTATCGCTGCAGCATCTCGTTGTTTTGGTTTGCATCACCCTGGTGATGAGTGATGCAGAGCACTTCTTTATATCCCTGTTGGCCGTTTGTGTTTCTTTTCTTTTTTTTTAATTTAAAAAAATTAAAATTTTTTAATGTAGGAGTACTGCTATTTACTTAGCCACTGATTAAGCTGACTGAAGCAGGCATGAACTCCACATTACATTTTTTTAAAAATTTTTTAGTTGAGTATTTGTGACTTTGACTATTACAAAGCTGTTCATAATTGGGTTTCAATCATGCAGTGATCCAGCACCCCCCACCAGTGTACATTTCCTACCACCAATGTCCCCTGTTTCCCTTCCACCATCCCCCAACCTACCTCCATGGGAAGAACTTTCCTTCTTATTCTCTCTCCCCTTTTCCTTTTGTTTATTACGGTTTGCAATACAGGGATTAAGAGGTCATCGTGTTTGTTCAGGGCATTCAGTATTTTTATTGAGACAATAAGGCGGGAGTGGCTTTTTTTCCCATTTTTTTATAATTTTGTTTATTGAATCACCGTGAGAGCAGTTACAAAGCTTTGGCGTTTGTCTCGGCCATACAATGAAACACCCGTACCTTCACCAGTGCCCATTCTCCACCCCCCAGAGCCCCAGTATATCCCTATCCCACACTCTCCCCCTACCTGTGGGGCATATGATTTCCACATTATTCTCTCTCTACTTTGATTACATTCAATATTTTGACACCAGAACCACCATTATTATTTGGGATTTTACCCCAATACTCAGATCTGCTGAAAAGGCAACAGTAGACAATTTGTTTTCTATT
>JAOXYA010026117.1:0-13216 GCA_028565675.1 Sorex palustris | reverse complement strand
AGCAAAGATTTAAGTACCTGCTTAAAACTGAAAAATATAAAATATTTTTACAGTTTTCTTTACTGGCCTTCCTATTTCATAAATCTTGAACTTACCATGGCAACCTAAGAACTTGTTCTACTCACTGTTCTATTTGTAAAAACCTCTTGAAATTATCCCAGATGACAATGCTATTGGAAAACATTTGCTCTTACATGGCACATTTCTGGGACAAGCTAAGTTAGACATTTAACCTCTGTAGTCATTAAAAAGTAGCAGGGTAGAAGATGAATAAAATTTCTTTATTTGTAATATCTGTAATCATAAAAATCTAATTTAAAATATTTCTAATTATTCAGCTAGCTTCTTATCAGATTTTTATATAGTAGCATATCAAGTCCCTGGCAGGCATTGCATAAATATTAATTTATAACCATTCTACAAGGAAAAAAAAGGTGACTCGTTCTACTTTTCTCTTTTTCTTCAAACTGTTGGCTTATTATTTCTTCTCTTTTCACTCAAAACTTGGCATCTCATTAGATGATTTTGATCCTAGTCAGGATCAAAGACAATTGCTTCCAAAGAGTGAAGCTAGCTTCAGTGAGGACAGAGCAAAGAGTACAAATCAAAGGCCCTAAAAATGTCATTTTTTTGGGGGGGAAAAGGCAAACCAGAAACCCTTCCTTGGATGAAGGAATAGGGTTGGCATAAAGAGTCAGAAAAACAATCTTCAAATAAGAAACAGCAAACCAAAGCAACTTCAGTTATAAGAAGAAAAAAGGTGGTAGACAATGGGCTATGTGTATTGATTTTAAAACAGTTTAAAAAGATAAGTAGTAACAAGATATTTACAAAATATAAAGAGATATGAGCGAGAGTAAAAGCATATATCAGTATATCTTAAACTATTGAAAGAAATATATTAGATGATTAAGTAGGAAGAACGTGCTCAGACTAAAGCAGAATTTTTCTCTGAGGAAATCTGCTTGAGTTACTAAAATTGCTGCAAAATTGCTACTGGATGGAACAAAGTTGCCATTTGCAAGCCAGGGAAAACACTCATCAGAAATAGAATATTCTGGCACCTAGGTCTTGAACCTCTCACCTTCCAGAACTGTGAGAAATAAATGACGATTGTCTAAATAACTCAATGCATGTTACTTTGATCCAGCAGCCTAAGTTAAGACAATCTCCACAAAGACTTGTTTGAGGTTCTAAAATAGAGGTTGGCATTAGCACAGAGAGAATGAACATAGAATAAGAAAAGCAACATGGATATTGCAGCCATAGTTACTTGCCAAAGTCTTTAGCTTTCTGACAACTCAGAAACTCAGTTTACCTATATGAACTAAGGAGCAAATATTTCCCATGGAAAAAGGTTTTCACTAAATGAAAATAAAATAGATAATCTTTTGGTGAAATACCTGATATCATGTACAATGAATATTCTTTTTCTAGTATCAGAGGGTATATTTAATTCACTTTTATTTGTTATACAGTACATTTTTAAAACAAATTTTCATGCAAAGATATTATATAAGAAGAGAACATTGTGCACTAAATGGAACAATAATTTTGTTTTTATGTGCTATTTGTGGATTGTGTGTATAATATCAAACTAATAATGAAAGTTTGTGCTTTTCAAGGATTTTGATAATTGTTTGATAAGTTTCTCTTCACCTCTTCTTAGAGGTTGAATTGACCTGTTTGACTTACTAAAGCTCTTTTTTGACTCCAATGTAAACAACTTTAATGTACTATGTGTAGAAGTAAATTATTTTGCCAACATCCCCATGACATTTTGGACTTAATTTCAAAAGTGTAAGGTTTGTTGATTTTGAATTTCTTAAATAATTTGTCGATTGGAGACTAATTATTTTATTAATTCTCTTAAAATTGTCAATAAGTAGATAAACTAACAACTTTTGCTTGAGTTGCTGAAGATTCTGACACTGCTCACTAATAGGATTAGTAGATATTTCTGTTTTATTGAGTTGAGTTGAATTAAGAGGATAGTCTTTTCAAAAGACAATCTCATAACAAAAGTCATGGTACTATTGTAATAATTCTACTTATAAATTATCTCCAGACTTGATCCCTTTGAAATCTATATAACCCTAGTCTTCATTGAATTATTTAAAGGAAGGGAAGATATTTGACAAGTAGAAAATCCCTGGAATTTCTGGAAATTGACTCTATCTAGAAAGCCTATTAAATTAACTATACCTTAGTTTCCTTGTATAACTTTAACAGATAGAGTTATACCGAGCCAAGTTATAATTTTAAAGTGTGTTTTTCACGACCATTTTTTTTAAAACATCATGCAGAAGGTGACTTAAAAGATCAAAGCTTTGTTCTCATATAATTCTGAAGTCTATAAATTTAAAATCAAGGATTTGGAAGAAATAGGTTCCCGATTGTCTAATCACAAAATAAATAAGTGAGTGGTGCATAGATGTGGTCTCTCCCTTGTCACATGTGTTTGGTGGCCATGATCTACTTCCCCGACCCTGGCCTGTAGCCACTGCCAACAGAAGCATGAAAGAGGGAACAGCTGGTTGGTGATATGTTTCTGTTTATTTCATTTTCTCCACGTTCCTGTTCCAATCTCACTAAGCTTCCCATTCTAGTCTCCTCCTATCCTACATGCTAGTCTCCCTGCACTCCATATCTCAGCCTTACTCTACAGCCCAACTTCCAAACATTGGGGGTAGCAACTACCCCTAGGTCAAATAACATACACATACTCTCTCTCTGTCTCTCTGTGTCTGTCTGTCTGTCTGTCTGTCTGTCTCTCTCTCTCTCTCTCGTGACTTTCTGTAAGAAACGTGGTGGCATCAGCTCCACAGACTCACATAGTATCTGGAGGACAAGGGTTCTCTGTGAGCCCAAGGAGAGTGAAGGATGGGAAGCTGAGTGGTTATGGAGTCACCTTTCCAGAAAAAGGTTCAAGCTACAGAGAAGATTGTGCAGAGGCATGAATGTGTTGAGTCTAGCTGCAGGTCTAAGGGAAGGCTGGAAATAAGATGCAGGAGAGACCAGGAGAAAATTTTTAGAAAGCAAGAAAGAAAGGAGAGAGGGAGAGAGGGCCGAGGGATCCAGATCTCAACTTCCTCCTTTATTTTGGAAATTATATGATTTTTACAATTTTTATTTTACAAATAAAATTATTTTTAAAAACTTGTTTTTGTTTGTTGGGCCAGACCCAGTGGTGCTCAGGGCTTACTCCTGGCTTTGTGTTCAGGCATCACTCCTGGTAGGGATCAGGGGACCAGATGAGGCGCTAGGGATCGACCCTGGGTAGGTGATGCACAAGGCAAACACCTGACCAACCTTGCTGTGTCTTGGGCAGGAGCTACACAATCTTGGTTATGTTCATTGTGTTACAAGTTGTTTCGTTGGGTTACATTGGTTTGGGGAAAGAGATTATTTTTATCTAGAAATAAACTAGAGCAGTCAATAAGTCCCCCTATAGTAAAATTTGCTTGATGGTTCTTGTACTTGGGGGGTAAAAATCAAGTTCTGCCCTTATCAGGAGAAAGAAAACTTTTGTAAGGTATGGCGATATAGTTATCTAGAACTATTGTAATAGTCATTGTGCAGTATATATGCAAATATCAAATCATTGTGTTACTTATACACATGAAGCTAATGTGATGCTATATGTCAATTACACTTGAATCACAGGAAAAGATTGATTTCTGTAGAACACATGCTAGCTGTTTTTGATCTTACAATGTGTGAGAAGTAGCACAAAATAGCTTTTCTCTGAAAAAATTAAGATCTGTTTATGTTACTGCTCATTCCTTAATCTGAAGAAAAGAACTGTTCATAGGGCTGGGAATTTAGCTCACGACAGTTTGTACAGTCTGGTTTGTACTGGTGAGGAGTTGGGCTCAAACCATGACATTCAAAGAAACATAATGATAAAATAAAGATCGTTTATAGACAGTAGATTAAACACAGGTGTTTATCTTGTATGAACCCCTTTAAGGAAACAACAGGAGTCAGAGAGATGATAAAAGGGATAAGGCATGTGGTAAACCCTAGTTGGACCCCTAGCACCCTCTATGGTACCCTGGGACCCACCAAGAGTGATTCCATGTGCAAGACAAATGTCCTCCTCACGACACTATCTTTCTAACCCCAACGGTCTTGTCTTAAGGTGATTTTTTTCTCCTGCCAATCCCCATTCCATTGGTGCTGATTTTTTTTTATAGTCTACCTGTTGGCGGGCGAATGAGGAGGGGCATACAGCAAAACCCCTCTGAGAGTAGACTCAGTGACCACATCTCAACTTTATTGCCAAAAACATGCATTCTTCTAGAGAGTCTTGGCTTACAGGTCCAATCACATAGAGCTGAACACTCTTGACCTATCACTTTTTTCTCTCTGCTTTGCCCCCGATTCAAAGCTACAAGTTGCGGGTAGGATGACTTGCTTAAGGTGTACATGATGGTTTCTGCGTTTTAGGCGTATGTGACTAGGGGGTCGAGTGAGGCTCGAGAGGCAGGTGCCCTGGTTTGTAATCTCTGCCCAGCTACTCCCTCTTGCGAGGTTTCACTTCAGGACCATTTTGCAAGGTCGGGTTTTTCCTGCTCCAGTGCCTGTCACCCTGCTGCACATGGAGAACTGCCCAGAGAGAGCACAGTTCTCTCTTATTGCCCACAGGCACGGTGACAACGCCGGGGTGACTTTCCAATTCCTACAGCCCATGGCTCTACATTTTCATCTATGAGTTGGTTAGCCATGTCAGAAGCCAGTAAGGCACCCTCAGGTTCATGACTGTTCTGCCCTGCTCTTGCTCCGCTGCAATCCAGATGCTTCTTGTTGCAAATTCTGCTCCAGTGGTGCTGTTGCTTTTGAGATGAAATTCATTTCAAGCTAATCAAGGCAGGAAGTGACTCTTCCCAGCACAAATCTCCAATAAGGACAACTTGGAAGAGATGGTTGAACTCAGCGATGCGGGTGCCAAAAAGTCAAGGAAAAAAATTTTATTTTGGTTTGTTTGGGGGCCACACCTGGCAGTGCTCAGAACTTACTCCTGGCTCTGTGCTCAGAGAAGTTCTCCAAATCAAGTAGATAACAGGATGTCTGAAGTGCCAGCAGATAGCAGGAAACCTCCAGCCAGGCTCTGTTTTTGCACACTCACTGACATTTGGACAGATGACAGAATAGCCTGGGCCTCGCCTACTAGCATGGAACTGTGTCCAGGCACTAAGGAACTCTCAGGGCAGAGGGAGGCCCCAGAGAACAGTCCAAGAGGGACCCAAGTGACAGGTGACAGAGCAGCAGCCCCAACAAGGGACACAGTGATGGGGTTCCCACTACGGATTCCGGACAGGAAAGCACCCACCGGACTGAGACAGCAGAGGGACAAGCACAGGCCACCAGACACAGGAGAGACAGGCCTGAGTCCAGGCATCAAGGGACAGCACAAATGAAATTGTACACAAAGGAGAGGCCTGGACATCTGGAGTGACCTGATTCCATTCTACTCAACTGTACAAAACACTCTAATTTCTGAACCTTCTGAGTTTTGTCTCCAAATCGTCCATATGGTGTAGGTGTGTGCCAAAGGTGGCCCATGTGAAACAGGGAGGATAAAGAGGGTCACTTTCTCCCCATCTGCCTCTGCCACCTGGGACCCAGGGTTACTGGGTTCTTGTCTCGCCTGACAGAAAAGAATTTCAGGAGTAGACGAGCAGTGGAGTGAAACAGGTTTTATTTGGAAGTTTTGAAAGGGCAGGAGGAAGAGAAAGTGGGAGAGTGGAGAGGAATGTGCTCAAGAGAGAACCCGGACTTCACTAAGGGTGAAGAGAGCCCCCCCCCCCACACACACACGCCAGCATTAGACAGGAAAGCATGGAAGTCCACATCTCAAGAGGGGAGATCGGGTAATACATGTGCTTGGGCACCACCTGTGCTCGGCCTCGTGGACACAAGCATCACCTGGGCTCGGGCAGCCTATATGTGCCCTTCCTTTGTTCAAGGTGGCTTTTATAGGGTTTTCCCCACCTGCCCCCAAGTGGGGGCTTTTACCTAGGTCAAAGTCCTTTGCTAGGGAAGTTAGCAAGGGGGGTCGGGTTGGAAGTAGTGATAGCCTTCTTTGAAATTCCTTTCCTGGCCTTTTATTCCTGCTGGAACTTCTGTGGGAGGGGGTCCAACCTTCTCCAGGTGTGTTGCTGGTACCAGGTGAGGGTCTTATCAGACCTTAGTTCCCGTTTTCTGCAAGATTGGCTTTCGAAACTTCAGGGTTATTACTTCCTAGGAAATTACTGCCTTTGCCCTCTTGGAAGGAAACCTTCCCTATCTGCCAACCTACCCACATCACATACAATGCTCAAGAACCCATGAGTAGGAGCTGGAGTGATAGCACAGCGGGTAGGGCGTTTGCCTTGCACGTGGCGACCCGGGTTCAATTCCCAGCATCCCATGTGGTCCCCCAAGCACGGCCAGGAGTAATTCCTGAGTGCATGAACCAGGAGTAACCCCCGTGCATCGCTGGGTGTGACCCAAAAAGAAAAAAAAAAACATGAGTACAGGAAAAATCTATCTTGGAGTTTGCACTGGGCGTGAGGCTGTGCTGGCAGCTGCCTCCCTACTGTGCTGCCTCCCAGCCCCTCACAGGCCTTTTCATTTCAGAGCACCCTGGGTCACACCCGTCCCTCTCTGGAAATCATGCCCAGATGGAAATCACAGTATTGACAGACAGGGCTGGCTCCTGAGCTACGCCCAGGCCCTGTTTTCATAAGTGTTGCCTTAATAACTTCTTGAGCATTCTATATTTTATTTTGGATTTTGAGTCACACCTGGCGGCTTACTCCTGGCTCTGTGCTCAGAGATGACCCTGGCAGGCTCAGGGGACCATGTGGGGTGCTGGGGATCAAGGCATGCAAGGCAGTTACCCCTCCCGCTGTGCTATTGCTCCAGCCCTTATTGTGTTTTCTTGGCTTAGAAAGTCTGCAATTACGGTACTTCGGTACTTCGTGGCTCTGAGTTTTACATTTTGTTTAGGGGGGCTATTTCCAATTCAAGAATAAAAGTCTGGGCCAGAGAGATGACTCGGCACTGTAATGTGTCAGTGGGCCAGCTATACTCTCCTCTGCCCCTGGGTGTGGCCCCAAAACTATAAACAGGGTCAGAACACGCAGTGCAGGGTTAAGGCACTTGTCTTCACATGGCTGATCCCAGATGCATCCCTGGCACCACATATGGTCCCCTGAGCACAGAGCCAGGAGTGATCCCTGAGCACTGCCTGGTGAGCTCCCAAGCAAAACTATAAACAACAACGAAAAGAACGATGCTTTTTTTCTTTAAAGTTTTAAAACTTGTTCACTTAGATTTTGGTTGTTAACCCATATTTTCTTTAGAAAATAGCTTTATTTTTCAAATGGATGGCTAATGGTCTCTGAACTCATGCTGTCCATCCACTGCCCATTGATTTAAATATGATCTTTAGGGGCCAGACCAATAAAATAGCAGGGAAAGCACTTGCCTTGCTTGGGGCTGACCCAGGTTTGATTCCCGGCATCCCATGTGGTCCCCTGAGCCTGCCAGGAGTGACCCCTGATTGCAGAGCCAGTAGTAACACTCCTGAGCATCACTGGGTGTGACCCAAACAAATGAAATAAATAAAATAAAATCCAGCCCCATAATTGTCTATTTTTGCAGCATCCTCTCTTCATATGTCAAGTGTTCATGTTCCCCCAATTTCCCTTGGGATTCTATTTGAGATTTCATTTAATTTCTAGATAAAAAGAAGGGTTTGGCACCAATACTATATTGCATTTTCCTGTCAAAAATTCTTTTTTCTCATCCTCCCCTCAAAGATTATTTACTTTATTTAAAAATTTGCATTGTTTTTCAGGAACAAGCAAGAATTTTTCATATAGGTTTTACATTGCTTGCTTGGTTTATACTTTTGTAATTCTTTTATTTGAGTTTTTTTTTTTTTGTAGTATTAGGGATTAATCCTAGAGCCTCACAAATGCAAGGAAAGTGCTTCACCACTGAGCCACATACTAGGCCCTGGTAGCCTTAAGAGAAGGGATTATTTCCTCACCCTTTTCTTTGTCTATTAGTTCTTGCTGGTACAGAGACTTTGTTTACCTAACACTGAGTCATTTGTTGTACTTATATTTCTACTTAGCGCTTCACTGGTTGCCTAAGATGGTCAAACAGGTAATCATATTGTTGTATATAATTTTTGTCTCCCTCTTCCCAATATCTTTTTCCTTCCTTCCTTCCTTCCTTCCTTCCTTCCTTCCTTCCTTCCTTCCTTCCTTTTCTCTCTCTTCTTTCTTTCTTTCTTTCTTTCTTTCTTTCTTTCTTTCTTTCTTTCTTTCTTTTTCCATAGTCTAACAGTTCTAGAACACAGAGTAGCAGCAGCAGTTAGAGTGTTAGGGCCCCCTATATGGAATGACTGCCAACCTCAGCAGTTGGGGAACCAGTAGGGGGAGAGGAAATAACCAGTAAGAAATAATTGAAATAACTGACCTAAGAAAAGGCAGCCAATCCCGAGCTGCCCTGTAGGAAAGTCCCTAACCGCCCTGAGGCCCACCAATCAAGGGATAGGTCGGTTGACAGATGGGTTCATGATGTAAAAAGGGCTTGGAGATGTAGGGGCACATTCTCTTTGGGGAGATAGCCCTGATCAATCAGTAACTGGACTCTGAGCTTGGTGCAAAATAAAGCTCTGCTGAATTTTAGGCATTTCTGTTGCACTCGTTCCTTAGATCACGGACCTAACAAGAGCATTCCTGTCTCATCCGTGAAAAGGCATCACTGTTTCATAATGAAGTTCCAGTGCTGGAGCAATACTACAGTGGAGAGGACGCTTGCCTTGCACACCAACCCAGGTTCAATCCTTTGCACGCCATGTGGTCCCCTGGGCACCACCAGGAGTGATTCCTGGACACAGAGCCAGGAGTAAACCCAGAGTATCACCAGGTGTGGTTCAAGAGCAATAAAAATAAAGTTTCAGGGCTTTGTAACAGATGGCCTTCATCAAATTAAGGCAATTTCCTCTTCCTAGTTTACAATCATTTCTATCAAGAGTTAAACTTATTAGGGGGCATAGAAATGGTACAGCAGTAAGGCACTTGTCTTGCACCCAGCTGACCCAGAGTCAATCCCCAAAACTGCATAAGGTCTCCTAAGCCCTGCCAGGAGTGATCCCTGAGTTCAGAGTCAGGAGTCAACCCTGAACACAGCTGGGTGTTGCCTCCAAAGAAAAAACAAGAGAAAATCATTTAATCTTATCTACAGCTTTTTCAACATTTTACAAGACTATCTTTTTTTCATTTAATTGATTTTTTTTTCTTTTTGGGTCACACCCAGCGATGCACAGGGATTACTCCTGGCTCTCACTCAGGAATTACTCCTGGCGGTGCTGGGGGACCATATGAGATGCTGGGAATAGAACCTGGGTCGGCCATGTGCAAGGCAAATGCCCTACCTGCTGTGCTATTGCTCCAGCCCCTACAAGATTATCTTTAATTTTTTTTTTTTTTTTGGTACATTGAACCTATTCGACCACACTCAAATTAACGGGTTTAACCCTACCTGGATAATTCAATGAATCAACAGAATTTAAAATTCAACCAATTCAGCACTTTTTGTTTGTTTGTTCTGGGTCCAACCAGCTGTGCTGGAGGTTGTTACTCTCTGCTTGGTTTGGGGAGGGGGGAGGCATGGTAGGGCATAGCATGGGGGATATTTTCTCCCGGTGCTTCCAGGATACGGAGTCCTGGAGCCAAACTCAGGCCCACACATTCAAGGCTAGTGCTCTGCCTCTGAGCCACATTCCCTTGACAAACACTTGTGCATCTAATATGTATTGTCCTTTTCTGGGTACTTGTCACACACAATTCTTCACATAGCTCCTGTTCTTGCAGCCCTATAATCTGTCTTACTACTACTGCTGAATTTTAATTGCTAAAATATGCTTTACTTCAAGCATGATAGCCTCCCAGTAGCTATATTGCAAACCATAGTACCCCAAAACAGAGAGAGACTATTGGGGGGAATTGTCTACCATAGAGGCAGCGGGAAGGTTGGGATGGGGGGGGGGAGTGGATACTGGGGACATTGGTGGTGGAGAATATGCACTGGTGGAGGGATGGGTGTTCAATCATTGTATGACTGCAACTCAAACATGAAAGCTTTGTAACTGTGTCTCACAGTGATTCAATTAAAAAAAAGGAGTCCAAAAAATTGTACTTGGCTTAACATTTTTGTATTTACAGTTACGAGTGAGACTGCTATAAGCTTTTTGTGAAGGACTGCCCCTGTCAGCACTTGGGGGCCACTTTCCAATGATGCTGGGTGAGGTGACACTCAGGTGGTGACTCAGGCTCAAGCCCAGGCCGGAACCCAGATGTTCCCTGTGGGTGCTGTTCTTTTGCTTTCCTTATGAAGGAAATAGAAATTCTGTAGAAATAGATGAATTTACAATCTCTCCGGTCCCTAATACACACGAGGCACTGAGTTTGATCTCCACATGACCAATTCCGCCAAGGGGGCTGGTGACATCCCTCCAACCCCCAGCGGAATAGGCAACTTTGCAGCAGCCAAGTAAAATAAAACTGTTTTAGGGTTGGAATAATGAGCAGTAGGGAGCTTACCTTGCACACTGTAGACCCAGGTTCAATCCCTGACACTGACCCTGACCCTAGCCCTGCCAGGAGTGATCCCTGAGCACAGAGCCAGGAGTAATACCTGAGCACCACTCTTTTGGGCCCCAAACCAAAAACAACCTCCCCAATAACCCAAAAGTTTTCACAGTTTTTTTTAATTTTTAATTTTTTAATTAATTTTTAAAAGTTCCTTTTTCTTCTGTGTCACCTTAATTTTTCATTTTCTATTTTTATTTTATTATTATTTAAATTTTTTTATATTTGAATTTTTATTTTTTTATTTACTTATTTATTTTAATTTTTAATAGTGAGACATCATGAGATGCCCGGGAATGAATAATATTCAAAGCCAATTAAATCCTAAGTGACAAAGCATAATATTAACTGTCTTCCTGTATCTATACAAAAAGGACATTGCATTAAACTATTCAAAAGACATAAGGAGAGGAGAAAAGGCAATATTAACTTACAATACAAGTCCAGTGTCCTAGAAGGATCTGACATTACAAATTAACAGATTCTGATTAGGGGAAAGGCTGATTAATTGGTTGGGGTGGAGAGTGTAGAAGTGGTTACAGATAAACAAAGGAATGGGAGTGACTAGGGACACTGTGATGGCTGCAACCTGATGAATCTAAGCTCCTTGTGGCAAGGGAAAAAAGACAAATCAATTGTTATCCTACAGATACATAAGATTTGTCACTTCTGGGTAGATGAGCAAGGTAATGACTCAATAAGGAAACACTAGCTTTGAAGGAAAAAATAGAAGAGATGATCCTAAATGACCATACATAGGGCCCTTCAATTCACAAAAGTTGAGAACACATTCTTCTCTACTGCAAATGGGTCATTCTCTGAGATAGACCACATCTTGGATCACAAAACGTATTTCCATGAAATCAAGAATATTGAAATTATGTCATCCAACCTTTGAGACCCGGAGGATTTGAAAATGGAAATCAATCACAACATAAGTGGGTTAAAAATGCAAACATTTGGAAATGATAAAAAAAACTCACTGCTAAATAAATAGCAAGTAGGTCAAAGATAAAACTAGAGAAAAAAATCAAAAGATTTTCAGAAACGAATGAGAATGAATATACCATATACCGGAACATATACCATACAGCCAAAGATCTGTTAAAAGACAAAATTATAGCAAAAATGGGTTTCATTAGGAAACTTTTAGCACTGTCCTCCCATTCTTCATTGATTTGCTCGAGTGGGCACCAGTAACGTCTCCATTGTGAAATTTCTTGTTACTGCTTTTTGCATATCGAATACATCACGAGGAGCTTGCCAGATTCTGACATGCAGGCGGGATACTCTTGGTAGCTCACAAGACTCTGTGAAAGGGGAGGAAGAATTGAACCTGGGTCTACCATGTGCAAGGCAAATTCCCTACCCACTGTGCTATCGCTCCAGCCCCCACTAGGAAACAAGAAAAGAATATTTGCCAGTATTTTGTCGAAGATCTTTGGATTTGTGTTTGTCAGGGATATCACCCTATAAAACTTTGTGTGTGTATGTGTGTGTGTGTGTTGTTTCTGTCTGCTTTTGTTATTCAGGTGATACTGCATCAAAGTTA
The DNA here is from genome assembly GCA_028565675.1 of Sorex palustris. NCBI lineage: Eukaryota > Metazoa > Chordata > Mammalia > Eulipotyphla > Soricidae > Sorex > Sorex palustris. Next base: position 1,009 of record JAOXYA010026117.1, on the reverse strand, counting down.
TTGTTTGGGAATGTTTCTGTATCTTCAGTTCCCTGGAAAAGCTTGAAAAGAATTGTCAGCAGGGCCTCTTCAAAGGCTTGAAAGAATTCACTAGTGAATTTATCTGGGCCTTCAAATATAATCCAATAACTCATTAAAAAGATCATACACCATTACCAAGTAGAATTTAGACCAAGGATACAAGAGTGGCCTAACATCCACAGTCAATCAACATAGTATACCATACCATTAAAATTAAAAGGTAAAAATATATGATCATTTCAATAGATGTAAAGAAAGCATTTGACAAGATACAGCACAGATGCATGATGAAAACTCTCAGCAAAATGGGGTTTAAGAAACATTCCTCAATATAGCCAAAGCCATCTACCACAAATCTATGGTGAGCATTATTCTCAATGGGGAAAAAACTAAAAGTCTTTCTTCTAAATCTCAATGGGGAAAAACTAAAAGCCTTTCCTCTAAGATCAGGCACAAGACAAGAGTGTCCACTCTCACCACTTCTATTCAAAATACTAGTGGATGTACTTGCTATAGCAGTTAGGCAAGAAAAAGATTCCAAGGGCATCCAAATAGGAAAGGAAGAAGTCAAGCTATCAATATGTGCAGATGAGATAGTACTATACTTAGAAGTTCCTAAAGACTGTACAAAATAACCTCTTAGAAACAATAGATTTGTGTAATAAAGTGACAGTTTACAAAATCACTACCCCAAAGTCCATGGCTTTCCTGTGTACAAATAAAAAAAGAGAGAAAGAGTTATTAAAAAACAACCCCATTCTCAATTGTGCCTCAGAAAATTTAGTGCCTTGGAATCAGCTTAACTACAGAGCTCAGGGATTACTATGAAAATCTTTAAGCACTGAAGGAGAATCGATTTTTTTACTTCTATAACCTTAATCACTTAATCACTTAATCCCCGTTATTCATCAATTTACTCAAGCGGGTGCCAGTAACGTCTCCATTCATCCCGGTTGCGTGCTAGCGTAGCCCAATGGTATCTGTTCGT
>JAOXYA010026102.1:0-13218 GCA_028565675.1 Sorex palustris | reverse complement strand
TTCAAAACAGCCTTTCTCATCTGCTCTCTTGAAAGAAAGTGCAGGAGAATTGTTCTCCCTTTAATTTCCTCCCTATTTGGGCAAATGGCCAAGGCAAGTACTGCCTAGAGTGTCTTCCTGACACCACTTGGGGAGGGCCTCCACAAAATGTAAAAGCCCACATCACACTTAGATATTGCTTGATACAAAGCGTGTCCTCCAAAGCATGTCCTCCAAGTTCCTCTGCAAACTGTAGGGCCCACCAGGCCATCCCATCCCCCCAGATCACTGTGCCGTTTTCCAAGTTCAGTAGCCCTATCCACCTTTTTCCAATCTACTCCTCCTTCAAAGCAGGCCAAAAACACGGGCGGCTCCCTTCTCTATCCCTTTCCCTCTCTTCTCCCCTCAGCTTCCACTCTATCTGAATCTAGTATCTGTCTTTCTCAGGCTCCTGAACAAAAATACCAGGGGAAAGCAGCCTTTTCTTTTGTTGTTGTGGGGAGGCTTGGGCCATACCCAGTTATGCTCAGGGTTTACTTCTGGCATTGTGCTCAGGCATCACTGCTGATGGTGTTTGAGGACCATATTGGGTTCAAACAGGGGTTGGCTGCACGCAAGGCAAGCACTGCCTTTTCTTTTTTCCTCCTAAAATGCAGAGACTCCTACTATATGCTCTTTGTAACCCTGATGACCTGTGGAGATTAAGAGAAGCAGAAGTGGTAACCAGTGGCCAGGGAATGCTACCTTTAGTTTTTTGTTGTTTTTGTTTTTGCTTTTTTGGGGCCACACCCGGCGATGCACAGGGGTTACTCCTGGCTCATGCACTCAGGAATTATTCTTGGCGGTGCTCAGGGGACCATATGGGATGCTGGGAATCAAACCCGGGTTGGCTACATGCAAAGCAAACGCCCTCCCCTGCTGTGCTATTGCTCCAGCCCCAAGGCGATGAGAATTCTTCCCCTCACCCCTACCGGGTCCTGGGCCCCAGCCTGCCTCTGTCTGCACCCCTGAGTGAAGGGCTCTCAGAGCGGCGCCAGACCCTGGCCATTCTGGGCACTGCCCTGCCGTAGGCATGGCTGAGCTGACCCTCAAGAAGGGCATCCTGGGAGAGGGGGCGCTCCCCCATGGAACGTGCAAACTCAGGCGGACGAGAGGTGGGAAAGTCACCAAGTCAACTTCTTGCTCTTCATGTACACGGGCGGCCGGGAAGCCCCCCTTGGTTGGCCACCCCCCGGGATTCCTCCCACCCTGACCCGCCTCTACTGGCCAGGCTCTTCCTCGGGCTCCCACAGAGTTGAAGCTTCTCATTCAGGCTGGGCTCAGCCCAAATGCAGAGCCCTTGTAGGTGGGGTCTGTGGGGGAGGTGGGGTCTGTGGGGGTTCCTAGTGCAGCGAGGGTACAGACCTCCTCAGCTGGACATTCCGAGGGAGGGGGCCTCAGCTTGGGGCCAGGCTGATAGCAGCAGCAACAATAATTATTTGTGAAGGAGAAAAAGCTTTATTTAAGGGAGTAGACAATGGGCAGGGAAAACAAATCTTGGGGTACCACCTGTGTCCCTGGGGGAGCCCTGGGAGACCCATGGGCTCTGGTGGAGAGATACTGGCTTTCTGGTAGCAAGTGAGTTTGGGTTTGTTTATTTGTTTGCTTGTTTTTGCTTTTTTTGGCCACACTTGATGGTACTCAGGGCTTACTTCTGGCTCTGTGCTCGGAAATCACTCATGGAGGTGCATGGGGGACCATATGGGATGCCGGGGATCGAACCCAGGTTAGCTGCATGCAAGGTAAGTGCCCTACCTGCTGTACTATTGCTCCCACCCCATCATCAAGGGGGTGCAAGGATACCCTAAGCCTAGAAAATGAGTATTACTACCATTGTAAGTCATGATACCATAACAAAATGTTGATTGAAAAAAATCTTTCATTTAGGCACCAAAATCTTTCATTTTTTTCAATTGAGGGGCCAGAGAGACAGTAGAGCTGGCAGAGTGTTTGCCTTGCATGCGACTGAGCTAGGTTTGATCCTTGGAACCCCATATGGTCTCCAGAGCATTGTGGCATTAGGGGTTACTCAGTTTGCCTCAGGGACATTGAAGGACCATGGGGTACTTCAATGAGCATCAAACTGGGGTTGGCTGCATGCAGGGTATGAGCTCTAACCCCTGTACTATATCTCCAGCCCCACCCAAAAAAAAAAAACCCTTGAAATTCAGTAAATTTTTATTTTTGCCAATTGTATTTTTGGTGCCTATTTAAGAAAACATTACTACTACAGTTCATGCTGGTTTACTTCTATTTTTTCTTCTAAGCTTTTTATAGTTTGGGCACTTAGGCTTTGGTCTCTGGCCTATTTTGATTTAATATTTGCATGTGGTAGAAGGCAAAAAGTCAATTCTTTTATTTCTTCTTTATGTTGCTGGGCCCTGAATTTTATTCCATTGATTTGTATGCCTACTTTTATTCCACCATCTTGATACTGCATCTTTGTAGCGAAGTTTGAAGTCAGAAACTGTGGATTCTGCAAACTTTGTTTTCTTTCTCAAGATCGTTTTGGCTACCTGCGGCCCTTTGCCTTTCCAATTAAAATTTAGAATCTGCTCATCAAGTTCTGTCAGAGTTAAGAGCTGGGATGTGGGTTCAAATTGTGTGCGCTTGTATTGCGATTTGGAGAGCTCTTTTCACCCACACACTCTTCCTATCTGTGAAAGATAATGTCTTTTCAAGAAATCAGATCTTTTTAAAATTTCTTCAATGATGTATTTTTTTCTTCATTTAAATTTGTATTTATTATTATTTTTTTTTGGGTCATGCCCAGAGATGTTCAGGGGTTACTCCTGGCTCTGCACTCAGGAATTACTTCTGGTGGTACTCAGGGACCATATGGGATGCTGAGGATGGAATCTAGGTGGACTGCATGCAAGACAAGTGCCCTACTCACTATATCACTCTCGCCCCCTTCAATGATATTTTGATGCCCTCAGAGTTTAGGGCTAGTTTGGTTACATTTATTCCTAATTTTTTTCATTCTTTTCCTGTATGAAACAAGTATGAAACATTTCCACTGATATCATTTTCAAATTATTCATTGATACAAGGGAGGAGAGATAATATAGCGGGTAAGGCTTTGCCTTGCATGTGGCCGACCCAAATTCAATCCCAAATATGGTCCCCTGAGCACCAGCAGGCACGATCCCTGAGTGCAGATCCAGGAGTAAGCCCTGATGTGTGGCCCCCAAATAAGCAAACAAGAAAACAAGGCAAGTTATTGCTGGAGTATAGAAACCCAACCGATTTCTGTATATGGAACGTATGTCTTATGACCTTTCAGTATTTATCAGTTCTAATTCTTGGCATCTTTGTAAATGCTTTTCCTTTATTTTTCTGCATATAAAACCGTATCACCTGAAAATAGTAGTTTTGCTGCTTTTTTTTTATAACCTGGATGCTCTTAATGTTCTTTCTGAATTGTCTCAGTTAGACATCCTAGACAGTGTTGACTGGAAGTAGCGATTGTGGATGTCTCTGTTCCTTGATTAGGAGAAAATGTTCCTTCTTTCACTGCTAAGAACAGCGATATCATCAGCAGGCGAAGGGGCTTGCCTGGCCAATGGCTGACCCCTGTTTGATTCCCAGCCCCCGCTGATGGTGCCCTGAGCACCCAGCAGTGATCCCTGAGCACAGAGTCCAGAGGAAGCCCTGAGCACTGCTGGCTGTCGCCCCATACAAAAACAAATGAAAAGTACCACTGTAGCACTGTTCTCCCGTTGTTCATCGATTTTCTTGAGCGGGCACCAGTCACGTCTCACAACAAACTGTGAGACTTGTTGTTACTGTTTTTGGCATATTGAATACGTCACAGGGAGCTTGCCAGGCTTTGCCATGCGGGTAAGATACTCTCGGTAGACTGCTGGGCTCTCCGAGAGGGGCAGAAGAATCGAACTCAGGTCGGCCGAGTGCAAGGCAAACGCGCTACCCTCTGTGCTATCGCTCCAGCCCCAAATGAAAAGTATTTTGGGAAAAACTTGAGCCCCCAGTGCTGGAGAGATAGCACAGCAGCTGCGGCGTTTGCCTTGCACCCCGTCGACCAGGGTTTGATTCCCAGCATCCCATATGGTCCCCTGAGCACCGCCAGGAGTAACGCCTGAGTGCAGAGCCAGGAGTAACCCCTGTGCATCGCCGGGTGTGACCCAAAAAGCAAAATAAAGTAAAATTAAAAAAAAAACTTGAGTCCCTGGAACAAAGGTGTCCAGGCTAGGCTGAGGCACAGATATATGGTCTGCGTGCCCTGGGGGTCCTAGAATCCAGCCTGGTACTCTGGGCCCCACCCATGGTCTGGGAAGAAATGCAGCTGGTGAGGGGCCCCCAGGGGACCAGTTCTGACCTGAGGTGGATGTGCATACTTGGGTTCTCTTAAACTTAATGCTTAGGGCTTTCCTCTTCTCACCTTGCAACACAACCTCCTGAGCACTCCAGGTGGAGAACACTCCAGAACTTGCCAGAATTCTCCTGATGCCTCTCTTCCCCTTTGGTCCTCCTCTGATCATGCACCAAAGCCTGTGGATCTGACCTCTGCCCAGATCATACTATGCACATAGGACCCCCTGCCCTGAGCCTAGGGGGTACTAAAGTGTCTCCTTCTCCACTCCCACCTCTGCAGCATCCCCCAACCCGTCACTGGAATCAGGGGGAGACTTCAGGACCAGTCACACCGAGATTTTTATCTTATTTTTTTTTTGCATTACATTTTATTTATCTGGGCTGGAGCGATAGCACAGCGGTAGGGCATTTGCCTTGCACACAGCCGACATGGCCAACCCAGGTTTGATTCCTCCACCCCTCTCAGAGAGCCCTGCAAGCTACCAAGAGTCTCTCGCCCACACGGCAAAGCCTGGCAAGCTCCCCGTGACGTATTTGATATGCCAAACACAGTAACAACAAGTCTCACAATTTGTTGTAAAACATTACTGGTGCCCGCTCGAGCAAATCAATGAACAATGGGAGGACGGTGCTTCAGTGCTTTATTTATCTGTTTCATCATCATCATTATTACTTATTTCAGAGAAAAGTGCTAAAAGGTAAAATTCCACATGATCCAGCACCTGGTATGGCCTGAAGTAGATGGGTAGGTGACCCCCATCGCCCCACCCGAAACAGACCGAGTCTTGTTCAAAACTCCATAAAAGCTTCCCACCTCCTAGAGGGGGCAGGGACTTCATATCCCCCAGGGCCCTCCTGTTCCAGCCCTGATCCCACCTCCAGCCATCCATCTTTGGCAGGGTACAAACATGCAAAGCTTCAGGACATGGAAGATTCCACTGCTGGGCGGACTCCTCATGGCTCCCACTCTGTCCCCCAGCTCTCTGCTCAGATGCCACCTGCAGAGAGACTGTCTGGGGAACACCTGACTATGGCTGTCCCCTTCCACCTGAGCATGAGCCTGAAGAGAATGGTACCCGGTGGGTTGCAGGGGGCGCTCCGCTTGCTGGAGGGCACAGTGGCTGAGCAGGGGGAGCCTGGGCTTGGGAGCAGGAGACTGGCAGAGGGCCAGGGGTCAGGGAGAGGGGGCACCGATGGGAGGCTGGGGCCCGGGGAGAGGGGGACCAAGGAGGATGGGGACAGGGGGCTGGGAAACCGATGGAGGGCCAGGGATCAGGGGGAAGGGGGACTGATGGAGGGCTGGGGCCAGGGAGAGGGAGGACCAATAGACATCAGGGTCCAGGGAGAAGGGGAAGGGACGGAGGACTGGGGGCCTGAGAGAGGGGGACTGATACAGGGCTGGGGGCTGAAAGGCCTGATGAGGGCCCGGGGCCAGTTACTCACCTGCTCTGGATCACAGTGGCCCCCTCTGCACCAGGAGTCCTCCAAAGGGCCTGGACCAGCTTCTTCTGGGCTTCCAAGATCCTTGAGCTCCTGGTCCTTCCCACCCCTCTCCCCATCCTCCCACCTCTTACCACACCTCCCCTGCCCATGCATGGTAGGTGAGTGGCCTTCCAGGGTGCACTAGCTCCTGGGCTGGCTCAGGGATGGCTTAGGAGGTGGGGGGGGGTCTAGACTGGGGTTCTGGTCACAGAGTGGAAGCAGAAGGCTCAGCTTCCGGGCCATTGCAGACTTCCGGGAACTAACCCTTGGGCCTGGGTTTATTTCAGATGCTCCAAACCCCGGGCCTTGGTTCTTTGTTTTCCATGCACCAGGGGCTCCTCCTGGCCTTCTTTTCTTCACTCCCCATCTCACGCCCGCCCCCCTCACTACTGTTCCCCCTCCGTTCACCAGGAAGCCTCCTCCCACCCCACGCAGGGGCCCCCAGATGCAGAGTCTCACTCCCTTTCCTATTTTCTCAAGGTCCCTTTGCTCCCTCGCCTCCATCCCTTCCTCCTCAGAGCCCCAGAAGGCGCTGCCTGCCGTTAGGCTATTTTTATCCCCAGCAGCGCTGGCTCACTCAAGGAGAGAGCCCCACGGTCTGAGTCCTCGCGGGAAAGAATCCAGGGGATTTGTTTGTTTTTTCAGTCCTGGCTCCAAGCCTTCCTAGGAGCTTGTGAGTGCTTAGCTAATGTTTCAGGGTTCTGGTGGCTGATTTTTTTTTTAATCGGCATGAAGGCAACACGGGATAATGAATCAGGCCCGGACATCAACTCTGATGTAAATGCGATCAGGCGAGGGCATGGTTTTGCAGGAGTTTTTGATTTGTTTGGAAATCTTTATCTTTGTTTGTGTTGACGGCTAGATGGGAAAGAACTGGAATTCAGGGAAAACCAGCCAGCCTGGAGGCAGGGGTCAGCGGTGGGGGCTGAAGTACTTACTGTGTCTTGAACATCTACTGAACCCCCTGCCATGAAGGGGCAAGAGACACAAACTCCCTTCCCCCGCCCAGGCTATCTCTGGAGGTCCTTGCACCCTGCTTTTCTCGCTCTTGGAGTCTTTTTCTGTGGTCTGAGAGCTTCGAGGTCCGGAGGGTCCCAGTGATGGTAAATGCTCTGTTCTCCAAGCTCATCGGGGTTCTGGGCAGAGGGGAAAACTCAGGGGCTTATTATTATTATTATCATCATTTTTAATTGGAGGAGACATGGAGACTCAGAGAAGTTTCTTTCTTTCTTTCTTTCTTTCTTTCTTTCTTTCTTTCTTTCTTTCTTCTTTCTTTTTATTGAATCACTGTGAGATACAATTACAAAGCTTTCATGTTTCAGTTTCAGTCAAACAATGATTGAACACCCATCCCTCCACAGGGCACGTTTTTATTACCAATGTCCCCAGTATCCCTTCCCCCCCCCCTTTCTAACTCTCCTCCTGCCTCTATGACAGACAATTTCCCCCATACTCTCTCTACTTTGGGGCATTATGGTTTGCAATATAGATACTTAGAGGCCATTATGTTTGGCCCTTTATCTACTTTCAGCGCACATCTCCCATCCTGAATGATTCCTCCAACCATCATTGACTTAGTGATTCCTTCTCTATTCCAGCTGCCTTCTCCCCCAGCTCATGAGGCAGGCTTCCAATTATGGAGCAATATTCCCGGCCCTTGTCTCTACTGTCCCTGGGTGTCCGTCTCATATTATGTTATTTTATATTCCACAAATAAGTGCAGTTCTTCTTCTATGTCTGTCCCTCTCTTTCTGACTCATTTCACTTATCATGATACTCTCCATGACCATCCATTTATAAGCAAATTCCATGACTTCTTCTTTCCTAACAGCTGCATAGTATTCCATTCCGTAGATGTACCAGAGATTCTTTAACCAGCGTTCTGTTCTCGGGCACTCGGTTTTTTTTTTTTTTTCTCTCCAGATTCTGGCTATTGTGAACAGTGCTGAAATGAACACACAGGTGCAGAATGTCATTTCTACTGTGCTTTTTTTGTACCCCATAGAGGTTTCAAGTGACTTAATCCACGTTTGAAGAAGCACACCAGGTGAGACTTGCCATTTGGAAAGTTCCTGATGGCTCCACTTTGCTCTGCCTGGGTCAAGTCTTGGCTCTGCCACTGGTGACTGTGTGAGTCTAGACAGGAAACTTCCCTCTCTGAGCCTTAGACACCCACCCCCCGGCCCTGGTCAAAGGAGAGCTCTGCTGCTGGCTCCATCCATTCTGGGGAAGATTCCAAGAGAAGCTGTGGGCAGAGAATTGGAAAGAATCTCCGCTGCCCCCTCCAGTTTCTTCCAGCCCCATTCAGGGGAGGGTCCTGGGTGAGGTCAGTGGCACAAGAAGAGGCAAGTGGCATAAGCCCCTCTCCCCCAGGCCATCTGTGGGTGGAGGTCTCTGCATCCTGCTTGCCCTGGGAGTCTTTTTCTAGTGGGCAGAGAGCTTCTGAGGCCTGGAGGGTCCCAAGCTAAAGGAACAGTAGATTCCAAAGAGGAGTTTGAAATGCAGCCTATTTATTGGAGGAAGGAAACTGGGAGAAGGTGGGAGAGCTTCCTCATCCAGCTGGAGGAGACAGCAGGGGATGGGGCAGGCCCAGGAGCCTCCACATCATTCCTGAAACAGACTCTAGGGAGCCACTGTAGAGGCTTTGAGTCAAAGGGGCTGGAGCGAGAGTGCTCTTGGTAGGAGACGGGTGCTTGCCTTAGTCGGAGCCAACCTGGGTTCAATCCCATATGGTCCCCTCAGCCTGCCAGAAGTGATTCCTGAGTGGAAAGCCAGGAGAAAGGCACTGAGCGTCACCGGTGTGCACTCCCATCCCCCACCAAAAACTGAAAATGAAAAGCTGGCAGAACTCCATGTCTCCTCCACTCGGCTTGGGCTAGAACCCTAGGATCCCTGCAAGCCCACACGGGTCCTGGCTGCAACCTGCCCCCCACCCCCTCTGGGAGTGTGAGACAGTCGGGGAGAATCCCGGGATGGAGGGGCAGCTGCACTGAGCGCATGGAGCGTCTCCAGAGCACAGCGACCTCACAGCCACCCACGTTTGCTTACTCGCCGGCATCCTGGGGAAACACAATTCAAGCTTTTCTGAACCCGACTGAACATGGATGATCAGATCCAGCACCTGCCAATGAAATAGCTAAGAATAGTGTGGGCTCCTAGGGCTTGCGGGCCGCCTTCATCCTACTGCTCAGGAGGCGTTGCTGCAGAGGTCACACGAGTGGCTGAAACCGGGGGGTACAGGGGGGCAGGGGGGAGAACGTGCAAGATGCCTCCCATGGTTCCATTGTCTCGGCCCCCCAATTTCAGAGCACAAGATTTCTGAACTTTAGGGGCCGAGAGAGATGATAGCACAGCACGGAGGGTGCTTGCTTGACACCCGGTAGACCCAGGTTTGATCCCAGCACTGCCAGGAGTCATCCCTTAAGCGCAGGACCAGGAGGAAGCCCTGAGCACAACCTGGTATGGTCCTAAACAATAACAACAACAACAACAATACTAATAACAACAACAGCAGCAACAACAACAACAGCAACAGTTCTGAGCCTTTAAAACCCAAAGCTCCAATTTATGAGGCCTCCCTTTGTACCACACGGGGGAAGGCCCCATTGGTTGGTTTAGTCACGTGGCTGGCGTGGGCGGGGTTACGGCCTGTGGGCGGGGCAGGATGCTGACAGCCAGCTCAGGGACTGGAGCGCTCCCCCAATAAGTGGCCCCCATCAATAGAGGCTGGGGGTGTGATGCAAGGGTTGGTCCAAAGATGCTGCGAGTGAGAGCAGTGGCTCTCAGCAGATGGTAGGAAGGGGTACACGGTGTCCCAATTTCAGGTCATGGAAAGGTTCTTGGAAACAGCTTTTTTTTTTTTGAACAAAAATGACGTCTATTGAAGCCAGGTCCTGGAATAACGGTCATCGCGCGGCTCCTTTTTTCCTGATCCATGCTATCACGAAACCACACTGAACAAAACAACTTCTCCCAGGACCCGCTGCAGAGCTTGGCTCTTCTCCCGGGCCAAGAATTCCAGGGAAGGGGGGCGGGGGTGGAAGTGGGGTGGGCGTAGAATGGGGGAAGGGGGCTATGGCAGAGATTGGCTCGGCAGCTCAGGGTTCGGGGGGAAAGGTTCAGGTCATGAGAAGTTGGACAGACCAGAGCCGGCCTCCCAGAAGCAAGAAGACCGCCTGCCAAGAAGCCTCCCAGTTGGAAGGAACTTGAGAATGTGATGTAACTGGGAGAGGAAAAAGTCCTGTGACGAAGCTCTGTTTGTCAGGGGCTCAGTTTCTGGGGGAAGAGGGAGAGGGGTGAGTGCCCTCGGGATATTTCCTTCACCATTTACAGGGGCTCTGAAGGAGCAGAATGAATGGACAGAAAAAATCACCAGTTTAAAGGGTGGGGGGGCGGTTGGCTGGAGCAATAGTACACAGGTAGAACGTTTGTCTTGCCCGTGACCAACCTGGGTTGGATCCCTGAATACCGAGTCAGGAGCCAGCCTTGAGCACCGCAGGGTGTGGCCCCCAAACCAAACCAAACCATCAGTGGGGTGGGAGGGAGAGTTTGGTGGACAGCCAGTCAGATTTTCGGAAAGGGCAGGCTCCCATGTCTGTTTGTTATTTCACCTGATCTCACCTACTGCGGCCTCCCTGCTACTTCCGAACAGAGGAGACATTGATGCCCAGAGATGTTTATGGTTTACTTACAGCCACAGCGTGTCCAGCAGAGGACCCGGGTCTTGAACCTGAAACCCGAGCCCCAGGTCCTTGGCAGCAATTCCACAGGGAGGGCCCTGGACCACAGCCCCACCCTTTCAGAGAAGGGTGCCTCTCAGGGGAGCCCAGAGAATGGGCCCAGAAAAGCCTACCAGCTCCGCAGTGCCTACCAGTGTACTACACAACGCCTCCACCAGGAAGTCAGCTGTCAACACTCCCCCAGCCCCCCATTGCAGCCTCATCTCCCATCCCATTCTCAGGGTGCAGATCCCTATGGCTACCCCCGCCTCCCCCCCTCCCCCGCCCCAGGACTGGGGCTCTTGAAAGGGGTCCCTGGGCTTTGAAGTGTGGGTGAGAGGAGAATGTCAGGGGAAAGGAAACAAACCCTTTGCTTTGTGCCCTGTGCAGTCTATCCTGACTGCACAGGGTGGGGGGGGTGGGAGGATGGGGGGAAATGGGGGCGCCGGAACAGATGCCTCTTTGAGGCTGCCGCAGAAGGCCTTGGGGGAAAGCAAACAGAGAGAACCCAGAAAAGAGCCGCAGCAGCGCGGCGGGGAGAAGGGCTTATTCATATTGGAAGCGGTATTGAATGCTGCTGGCAGGATGATACGAAGTGCTGGAAGGAAGAGAGGCGCTGCTATGAAAATAAATCGAGGCAAAGTAAGGCGGCGGAGGGGGCAGAGAGAAAGGCTTGCAGTGGGCGCGGGGCGGGGGGGGGGTGCAGGCTCAGTGACCACACCCGGCAGGTCGGGGTGATGGGCTTCTCCCGACCCCGACCCCGTAGCATAGCTTTCCCCATCTTTTGTTCCTTTTGCCTCCTGCTAACAGCACATGTCTCTGCAGATAAATGTCAGGGAGGAAGCTGAAAACCTCCAAGGCAGTGGTTCTGGTCCTGCTCTTGGTCCTGTGGTCCACTCAGGAAACTCCGGCGACTGGAAGCGTGGGACTGGGTGAAGGGGGGGGGAGGTTTCCCCGGGGATTCAGACGGGGGCCCCTATTATTTGAGGATGTTATCTAGGAGCTCCAGTAAAACGGGGTGACAGATCCTTCCCTCATGGGGTGGTTGGGAGATCCAGCGCCCAGAACTCTGGACCCGGCTCAGCAAAGAGAGCCTGTCCTCATGGGTTCTGGGTTCTGGTCTCCAGAGTGATCCGCCTTTTTTGGGGGGAGGGGGATACATTTATACAGATATAGATATAAACATACAAGTATCAGTCTTTAACATCATGTTACTTTAATCTCTTATACGATGGCTTAATGGCTCCTGGGTGAAACACAACAATTTTCACACACTTTCCTGTAATAAACCAATTTTTAGTCACTGTCACTGTTCTCCCATTGTTCATCGATTTGCTCGAGCGGGCCCAGTAACGTTAACATCTCCATTGTGTCACTTGTTACTGGGTTTGGCATATCAAATACATCACGGGTAGCTTGCCAGGCTTTGCTGTGCGGGCGCGATACTCAGTAGCTTGCTGGGCTCTCCGAGAGGGGTGGAGGAATCGAACCTGGGTCGGCCGGGGCAAGGCAAACGCTGTATCCACTGTGCTATGCTCCAGCCCTTTTTAGTAGATTATTCGTAACAAACAATACAAAAGAAATTATTTTGATTCTGCTTGGGGGGCGGAGTTTGGGGGTTGGGATGGAAACATCTAAAATAAGGTGTGGCTTGCCTTTTGAGATCAAATATTTGCCAGCTTCTTCCCTGAGTTGGGGTGGGAGACGCCCCTCAGCCTTACCCCACCCCACCCCATCCCTCCGCCTCCATGACCCCTGTTGTGTCCTAGTGACAATGGAAAGCCCAGAGTGCTGGGATGGAGGGAGCTAGAGGAATACGGACAGTTGAGTTCATTTCCTGTGTAGGGAGGGGTGAAATCTCTTTCTTTTCCTTTGCCATCACCCCCCCCCACCACCACCACCCTCCCGGCTGCTCTGCCTGGCATGTGAACCAAGGGCCTTCTAGATCCTCCGGAATCAGACGCTGCACTTGGAATGTTGCTTCCATTAGGAGCAGAGAAGCCCAAAGCTTGGGGGAGGAGAGTGAGGGGTTGCAGGGGAGGGAAGGAACAGTCAGGCAAACGGGTTAGTGGAGGAAGGAGGCTCTCTGTGCCACTGATCCTAGGAGATTTAAGAGGCAGGACGCAGGAACAATGGGGGTCCAGGTGGAGCTGTTCTTAGGCTCTGCGGGTTATCGAGTTCACTTGCCCTTGGTCTCAGTCTGTGCTATGCTGCCAGGTTTCTGAGTCAAGGGCAAAGTAAGGGTTTCGCGCCCCCTGTTGGTTGATCCCTGTTATGGCTGTCGGGGTGTCTGGGGACCCTCTGGGAGGAGGTTGGCGCCAGCTGAGGCCCTTCCTAGGGCAGGCAGAGGCGGAAAGGAGGTTTCTCAGCGGTTCTTCATTTGGTGTCAGCAGTCACCTGGTGCCTGTGGCGGATCAATTCCTCTATTCTTGTCTTCACTCAATTTTTTTTTTTGGTGCTTGGCAACTTTGTGAGCTTTTGTTTCTTATTTATTTATTTTTCATTGAATCACAGTGATAAAACACATTTACCAAGTTGTTCGTGATTGTGTTGCGGTCATATAATGTTCCAACACCCATACAGTCACCAGTGTACTTTTCCCACCACCAACGGTCTCCGTTTCCCTCACACCCTTTGACCCCCCCCCCCCCCCCCCCCCCCCCCC
>JAOXYA010026096.1:0-13218 GCA_028565675.1 Sorex palustris | reverse complement strand
CCAGCATCCCATAGGGTCCCCTGAGCACCACCAGGAGTAATTCCTGAGTGCAGAGCCAGGAGTAACCCCTGTGCATCGCCAGGTATGACCCAAAAAGCAAAATAAATAAATAAATAAAAATAAAAAGGATAACGTGGTTTATTTCTGGAAGGTTCCAAAGGTTTTCCACGTCTAGAAGCAGCAGAGCGGGCATTTGGAAAGGGATTTTGGGTGTTGAGAAATGTTGTGGGCACTGAGCTTTACTGCAGGAGGAAAAGAAGGAGGGAGGCCCGCAGAAGCCCCTCTGGCAGGCAGGAGAGAGGAGGGGGAGGGAGGAGGCCCCCCCCCCAATGGCTGCTCAGAGACAGTTTCCCAGTGGACCACCCCGGGTCCTGCTCTGGGGAGATAGGAGATAGGACATTGCCTTGCAAGTGGCCAACTCAGGTTCGATTCCCAACACCCTAGATTGTTCACCAAGCCTGCCAGGAGTGATCCCTGAGTGCAGAGCCAGGAGTAAGCCCTGAGCACTGCCAGACGAGGCCTAAATGCCCCCTTCCCTAAAAGGAGTGAGCACTTTCAGGAGGACAGGTGAGTGGCCCTGTGAGGATCGGGCCTGTTTGGGAGAGCAGCCCAGGTAGCAGAGGGACTCCTAGAAGCCAGCAAGGAGGAGCATGTGGGCTGGGCCTCCCCTTGCAGGAAATCAGGATAGGAAGAGGCACAGCAGCCCTGCTGGCAGGCGTGGGGGAGAAGGCAGGAGCCCCAGGTGAGAGGGTGCAGCTGCGTGTCCTTCTTGCTGTTGGGACCACGTTGGGAAGGTGTGGGGGTACCCGGGACGGCAGGCAGTGGGGGTAGGGTAAGTGAGCAGAAGACCCAGGCCCTCCGCGTGCGCAGGCGCCAGGGTCTGGGCTTGCTGACGTTCCCACCCTGCTCCTTCTCAATGGCACTCTTTTTGTTGTTGTTGCTTTGGGGGTCACACCTGGCGATGCTCAGGGGTTACTTTACTCCTGGCTCTGCTCTCAGGGGTCACTCCTGGGGGTGTTCAGGAGAGCTTATGGGCTGCCAGATTCAAACCGGGGTCAGCAATGTGCAACCTCACCCTCTGTACTGTTGACGATCAATGATGCTCTTCTATTTCTGCTTTCTTCTTGTTCTCCCAGAGAACTTCCAGTTCCCTTGGAAACTAATAATCACACCCTCCCCTACTTTTCTTGATTCCTAAATGAGAAGACAGAATCCTGTGCCAGGAGGAGAAACCCAAGCGACAGGCGGCCTCGGATCGTGAGTGGGGTGAGAGGAACAAAGAGAATAGTGGGAGGGGGCTGCCGTGTGGCTCTGTCCTGCTGGCCACGTGCTGCCCTCTGCTCCCCTCCCTAGCCTTGTGTCCCCCCGGAGCCCCCGTGTTCTGTCATCGGCGCCCCTTTCCACATATACTCAGTATCTTCTTGCTTTCCCAATCCAAAGTGGCCAATTTGGTTTGTCAAATGAGACTTGACTGGTGATCTACCACTGGAGCACTGGAGCACTGTCCTCCCGTTGTTCACTGATTGGCTCTAGCAGGCACCAGTAACGTCTCCATTGTGAGAATTGTGGTTACTGTTTTTGGCATATCGAATACGTCACGGGGAGCTTGCCAGGCTCTGCTGTGAAGGCGGGATACTCTCGGTAGCTTGCCGGGCTCTCTGCGAGAGATGGAGGAATCGAACCTGGGTCGGCCACTTGCAAGGCAAACACCCTACCTGCTGTGCTATCGCTCCAGCCCAGTGATCTACCAATAAGTAATTATTGATAATGAGCTGCCTCAGCTTGCTAGTCACCATCGAGGTTGTCTCAAAAATGTCCTTTTCATACAAATCTGCCTAGAGGGCCAGAGGGAGAGCCCAATGGGCTTGAACACTGACTGTGCAGGAGACCCAGGTTCTACCCCAGTGCACCACCAGGAGTGATCCCTGAGCACAGAGTCCAGAGGCCCCAAGCACTGACAGGTGTGCCCACCCCCGAATCTAGCTATAAAGCAAAAGTTTCCCTTATGGGGGAATCAAGAAAACATCATGAAGCATCATGGCTCTGTCCTGCTGGCCACATGCTGCCCTCTGCTCCCAGAATGAAGACAGATTGTTTTATGAAATTAAAAATAAACAGCCTGGAACTGAAGTTCCAGGTACAGCAGGTAGGGTGTTTGCCTCACCCATGGCTGACCTGGGTTTGATCCCCAGTACCCCAAATGTTCCCCTGAGCACTGCATGGGTAATTCCTGTGTGTAGAGCCAGGAATAACCCCTGAGAATGCCCAGGTACCCCCCCATAATAAAATAAAACTAACAGCCTTGGTCTGGGGGTGGGTGTGACTCGTATAGGCTTCACACGTGTGGGGCCTGGAGTTGGGTCCCTGGGACCGCATACACCCACCAATACAAAGAAAATAAGAACCACCCTGCTCTCATCTTTGATGCCTGGCAAATTGCTCCCACTTCTTCCATCACTGGTAAAGAGTCCCGTGCTTTGGGGGTTGGTTGTTGATGGGTGCCAGTGGGCTGAGTCTCCTGAGAACACCCAGGAACGTGGTGTGTGGAGGAGGAGGCTGCTGCCCATGGCATGCTGCCTGGTCAGCTGGCAGGAGGCCACCACGACTTGTTTTTCCCCAAGTCGGCTGCTGGCCTCCCTCCAAGATGACAAGTTCAGCCCCACAGGAAGTGGTCGGGATGGAGCCCCTGGATCACCTGAGTGGAGGTGGATCCTGGCAGTGGTTGGACTCAGACAAACACACGCTCAGGCCCTGTGTGGGCTGTGGGCATAGATGAAGGCGGCTGAGATAAGGATCCGCCTGCGCACTGGAACGGCTGGAAAATGTACTCCCTAGTGAGATGCACTGGCAGAACAGGAGAGTCTGTCTTAGGTGGGCAGGGTGGGAAGACCTCACAGGAGTGGCTGAGAGTCGGGCCTTGAGAGGGGAGTGGAGTGGAGAAGACTAAGAGCCAGAGGGACGGAAGAGAAGCCTGGAGAAGACAGAATGAAGGAGAACAGTGACCTGAGTGGCGGGAAGCATTGAGTGTGCTGGTCTGGGAGTGTGTGCGCTGAGCAGCTGAAGGCCTGTGGAGGGGCTGCTGCTCAGAGCCCCCAGGGGACCTGGGGCACGGTTGTTTCCCTGCCTGCTCCCGCCTGGACTCTTCTCCAAGGAAGCAGCATGTCCGCTGGTGCTGTCTGGGCTCCGTTCCATACCCTCCTTCCCCCAAGGCCCTGGGGCTCCCAGCCGATGTGGCAACTCCCCTGCATCTACTCATGGCAAACTCGGCCATTCTGCCTCCATAACTCCTTCCAGACTGACTGCCAGTGATTGGGGTTCCTTTGCTCCAGTGCCCCTCTTAGGCAGTGGACCTTGACGGCGCTGGATGTCACCTCACGTGCACTCTACGGACCTGACCTCCTTAGTCTGTCCTGTGAACAATTCTCATGGAGCACACCCTGGGGTTTCTTCATCTAACCTCCCCGGGGATTCAGGTGGGACTCCTGCAAGGAGGCTGGTGCAGGTGAGAGGGTCCACAGAGACTGTCCTCATCAACTCCAATTAGCGCTTGGCCATGCCGGTCGCAACCCAGGCTGATGTCACGAGAGTCCATTATTGACGGGATTCAGGCTGTTCTCGGTTGGCAGTTTGCCAGGCACCTTTTTCAGAGCCTCTCCCACTCACCTGTGGGGTCAGTATGTGACAGATTTGGGTGGCAGATGCTTGGAATGTCTTGACGATCCTGCTCCCTCAGCCAGCTGGGTGCAGCAGGCCCTGGTGACAAATGTGACCTGATTCCTGGGCCCCTCAGTTCCTAGAATGGGCCTTGGGGCCCTGCCCAGTGACCAGCCCTCCGGGGGACGGTAGCAGAGAAGCACGTCTCCTGGCGCTCAGCCTGTTGCATCATTGACCCCATTTGGGAACCTCGATCGTGATTTCTTATACCAATAGCTGAATAATCAGGCTTATTAAAAAGTAGGGTGGAGGCCTGAGTGATTGTACAGAGGGTTGGATGCTTCCCTTGCAGATGACCCAACCTGGGTTCGACCCCCAGCACCCAAAATGGTTCCATGAGCACTGTCAGTGATCTCTGATTGCAGAGCCAGAGGTAAGCCCTGAGCATCACTGGTGTGGCCCAAAGGGTGGTCCCCGCCCCCAGTTTTAAAAAAGATCATTGATTTTATGTGGGTGGATGGACAGACTCACCGAACAGGTAGACAGGTAGAATAAGGGGGTGGGTGGCTAAGAAGTGAGTCTGTGCGTATGACTGAGATACAAAGTCCCTGCTTGGTCCTCTTGTTGGTGATATCACAGGACTTAGTAGATGAAGTTTGCTGAGAATGGTAAAGAGGGAACTCCTCTACTATTTTTCTTTCTTTTTTTCCTCAGGAACCAGCAATATCGGAGGCAGCTGACCTCGCTTCAAAGACTCACCACCTGCTCAAGGCTTTCAGACTTGAAAAGACCTTCTATTTTTCCTTCTCGGAACTGCCATCAGAGAGAATGAATTATCTGCGAACAGAAACGTACCATAAGAAGAGCAGAGCAGGGGCCGGAGTGATAGCACAGCGGGGAGGGCGTGTTTGCCTTGCACGTGGCCGACCTGGGTTCGATTCCCAGTATCCCTTATGGTCCCCCGAGCACCGCCAGGAGTGATTCCTGAGTGCATGAGCCAGGAGTAACCCCTGAGCATCGCCGGGTGTGACCCAAAAATAAAAAAAAATAAAAATGATTAAAAAAAGAAGAGCAGAGCAGGATCTGGGCTGTGGCTCAATGCTAGTGTGCGCCCTTGCCCAGTGTGTCGGAGCCCCTGGATTCGGTCCCTGCCACCCCAAAGGAAAAGACAGATTCAGCGATCAAGTTAATAGAACAATTAAACCATACTGCAAAGCTGACTAATGGCAAGCACAGAGTCTCCTGTCGGCCCGTCGTTCTGAGAGTCAGCCTTGTTTGTGTGGTTGTTTATGCCCGGGAACCACGCATGGCTACAGACATCCTCTGCACACCCACTCTGTTAACCTACTTTCTCTGCCAAACTCTGAGCATATTTGGTTGCTCCATAGTCTTCATAATCACTCTAAATTGCTATAATTGTTCATGAATGATGCCACTGCAGAATATTTAGGTTGTGTGCCTTATTGTTTTTCTCCACCCATTTCCCCTTTGTTCATTTTCAGGGGATAAAAAAAATGAAAAATATTTCTCCCAGGGCCTGGAATAAAGAATTAAGTGCCACCACTTAGGTGTTTTATTTCCTTTCTGTCCCTGTCATAGACAGGCTTGCCTTTAGGGTTTTTCTTAAGCTAGAGCTCTTGTTTAACTACGAGTTTGCAAGTTTCGGCGCTTTTCATATTTCTGCCAAGTGGCTTTTTAAAACAACACTTATCATATGAGTAGCTCCACAATGACACGTGTCATCTCAAAATCTCCCTAGCATCTGTAATGGTAGCCAACACCCCATCTCTGATGAGAAATCGGAGCCTCACAAGCTTCTGTAATTTGCTCTCAGTCCAGACCCGCTCTGCTTTCTTCCTCCTCCCCTGGGGCCTTAGGAAGTCTTGCACAAGAGATGCCCACGACCGTGTGCTGGTGGCACCCACAGGGAGGAGAGGGCTTGCGATTCACTTTATCTCAAAGCCCAGCTTTCCCCTAGCTGCTGGTGTTCATCTGGGGAGTGGGGCAAGGACATGTGACAGGAGCTCTGCCTCATGAGTGGAGCAGCCACTCTCCGTGCAAATGTGCTGTGGGTGGCACTTTAGGACCCTAATTATCATCCCTCTGGAGCTGTGCCCACCTGCCAGAGCTCACCCACACAGATTCATCACCCAGCTCTAAGAACAGAATCATTGGAGCGTGGTCCTGATTGCTGGTGTCCTTGCTGAACAGAGGCTGCCTGTGACCTGCTGATGTGTTGCTGACAAAGGCACCCCTGAGAGGCGGCAGAGCGGCCCCTGGCTGGAGGTTCTTTCGGTTTTGATCTTCGCAATTTCAGAAGTTGAATTCTCAAGAACAAGAGACAGAGCCTTGACTGTTTCCTAAGGTCACTGTTTCCTAAGGTCCTCTTTGTGCGAGACAGAAGCTGTGTCCTCGTTCCATCACAATGCCTGTGTGGAGTCTCAGCCTGATACCTGAGAGGCCCTTTAAAGGGTGGGATCTGGGCCTCAAAGGGCTGAGAACAGGCTCTCCCCGCAGGGAGCTTGAGTTTGATTCCCAGCTCCAGGCAGTCCCCTGAGCACTAGAAGTGATCCCCCAGCACTGAACTAGGAGTACTACCCGAGCACCACCAGGTGTGACCCCAAAGTTAAGAACAACAGCAACAACAACAATATTAAAGTCTGCCCATGGGTGTTGCTGGCCAGAAAGAAAGGTGGAGGGGTCAGTAGGAGGATTGGCCTCAGGACGATGGAGTAGGGCCAAGTAAATGGGACTTGGCCATTTACTGGGAGTTGAAGAGCTTCGTAAACTCTGACTTTTCTGTGGAAACGTGTAGAGAAAGACACGGGAAGTCAGGGAGGGGAGGACTGGCAGGCAAAGAGCTAAGAGATCCTACAATAAAGAACAATTCCACTCAGACTCTAAACACGGTGGACACGTGTCTGCTGGGCCTGGGAAATATGAACAGATGAAACAGACCCATGTCTCTGTTCATTTGGGCCAGGCAGCAAGCTCCCCCTTGCGTACTCAATATGCCAAACACAGTAACAACAAGTCTCACAATGGAGATGTTACTGGTGCCCGCTCGAGCAAATCCATGAACAATGGGAAGACAGTGCTACAGTGCTATAGCAGCACAAAAAAAGCAGCAGCGAGACACACAAGACAGACCCTGATGAACGACCTAGTAGTCAGAATGGAAAATGCTTTATTTATTTATTTATTTATTTATTTTGCTTTTTGGGTCACACCCAGTGATGCACAGGGGTTACTCCTGGCTCATGCACACTGGAATTACTCCTGGCAGTGCACAGGGGCCCTAATGGGATGCTGGGAATCGAACCCAGGTCCACCGCGTGCAAGGCAAACGCCCTACCCGCTGTGCTATTGCTCCAGCCCCTGGAAAATGCTTTTAAAAGGCCAAACAGAAAAAAAACAGTCGCTTCTGGAAACAATGATGACCACAGCCTTGACGGTGTCTGAGTGTGAGTGTGTGTGAATGCAATGGGACTGTGTGTGAGTGTGAATGTGGATGACAGAGTATATAAAGTTGTGAATGATGAGAAGGTGTGTGGGTGTGCGAGAGATCATACATGCCAATATGTGTTCGTTGTTTCGCTTATGTGTATGTGACCATGACTGTGTGTATTAGGGATTTCAAGCTCTGTTGCTGTGGATAAACAATTGACAGACAGGCTTTGAATCACTCGAGATTTCTCTATTTCTTCCAAAGAATCCTCCTTAAACACCAACCACGTGCCAGGCAGCATTAGGGGAAAGAGAAAGAATTAGAGAGAAAACTCCCCAGTGCAGCACACAGGCCTGGAAGGCAGATGAAATGCAAACAGAAGAATGACTGTATTCAGAGATATGGTTAGAAAAGAAATAAAGAAAATACACGGGACCATGTGGCACAGAGCAAATGCACTGAGGGAGCACTCCTGCAGAAAACCAGGCCCACAGACCCTCCCCAAGAGGTAATAATTTGGTGCAGAGGCCTCAAGGGTGCAAAAACACTCTAGGAAGGGGAAACACTCCCCCCAGTGGTAGAACTTAGTTTTATTGGGAGTAAGAAAAAAGATCTAAGGGGCTCCAGGGACAGGTGTGGGGGCCCCACGGGGGGCAGCTGCAGTTGAGTTTGGGTTTAATTCTGAGAGCGAGGGCACGTCTCCTTCTGTTGGGAGCACACTCTGGGCACTGCTTGGAGCTGAACTGAAAGGGCCACCGGACCAGGGGAAGGCTGCAGCTTGGCCCAGCCAAGGGGGCAGGGGGTTGGGGTCAGAGTGTAGGGAACGAGGGATAAGGGAGAATCAGCGGTGACTTGTGGGCTTGGGGCTTGGGCAAAATGAAAGAGGGGCACTTTGCCAGGAAGCTTGGGGGCTGTCCGTCTCTTTGGAGTGGGGGCTCTGGCCTGCCATGGGGACTGTGGGCAGAGCAGAGGGATGACCTTTCCTGAGCCTCTGCGAGTTTGCAAAACAGGCTCCTTGGGGGTTGTTGGTTCATGCTCGCCAGGGAGTGAGAGAAACCACTTTAAGTTATCCAAGACATGTTTATGAAGCATTTGCTCTGTGCCAAACCCTGTTCTGGGTGCTGTGGTTACCCTGGTGAGCCAAACACACAAAGACCCCACCCTCACGGGGTTTACGTGATAGTTGGGCAAGCCCATGACAACGAACGACATAATCAATATCAAATAAAGATGCATCAAAGAGCTCTGGAAAGAAGCAGGGATGAGGCAGGGTCTCTGGAGGCAGGTGGAGGAAGGCAGTACACAGGGAAGGTGGAGTGTGTTCTGGATCAAACTGTGCTGGCCGGGGGGGTCTTTCTCTCCCGTTGGCCTTGCCCCACGGCCCTGTGCCCCACCCTGCCTGTCTCAGAGCTGCAATGACATTGCTGATTTACTTGTTTATTATCCCTTCTTCATCTGAATTCTGGTGTCATTCCAAAGGGTGTGACGATTGGGAGGGAAGCAGGGAGGAGATCAGGAAGGCAAAGCCACAAGCCAAGGCTGAGTCCAAGCAGGGAAGTCGGGTTCACAGGTGGGTGGCCCCGAGTTCAACTTTTGGAGGTTCTCCCTGGCTGGAGAGAAGGGAAGGACTCTGAGGTGTGAGGGGTTCAGGGGAAAAGCACTTGGCCCGGAAGTCCTGGGGATGGGGGGTGGCCAGTGCACGTTGTTTTGAGTTTAGCTTGTTCCCCACCTAGATGTGGGACGCTAGAAGAGTTCAAGCAGGAGAGACCCCTGCCCCGGTACTGACCTCAATCCCAGGGTCCACCTGTAGCAACTTACATCAGACTTTTGATAGGAGCCTCCGCCAGGGAGGGGTGCCCTGAATCAGCAACTGAAACTGGAAATTAGAGCAGGTGTTAATTAGGTGCAGGCAGCCTCAATGGTATCTTCCCTTCATTACAGAGGAGGGCAGTGCAGGCCCCCTGAGCTTGCGGACTCCACCCAGCTTCCTGAGAAGGGGGCGGCAGGGAGGACCAGCTCAGGGAATGGGGGCAGATGACAGCCCTGCTCTGCCACGTGGGCACAGAGGACCAGGCTCAAACCACAGGAGGAGGTGGGGGGTGTGTGTGTGAGGGTGAGGACCCTTGGGAAGCCTCGGGCTCTGGGGGGCTGGGCTGGCAGGAGTAGGGTCCTGGGTCCAGGTGCTTCCTGTCGCTGCACCCGCCAGCTGGCCTTATGCTCAGCATCTGATTCTTATCATTTTGCCCTTATCTTTGATGTGATCAAACACACTCCCTACACATTGCTTATTCACAGGTTTACGGAGGTGCGGAGTAACGAGGAAAGGGAGTCATAGGAGAGAGATAGAGGGTGAGACTGGAAATGGAATTGGAATTGGGCTCAGTTACTGGGCTGTGACCAGGTTACTTAAACGGAAATAACCACATCTATACTTTTAAAAAACCAACAAACTCACTCTTAGGGCTGGAGAGATAGTAAAGTGGGTAGGGCATTTGCCTTGCATGCAGCTGACCCAGAGTAGATCTCTGAAATCCTGTAGGGTCCTCTGAACCCCTCCAGGAGTGATCAGAGCACAGAGCCAGGAGTAAGCCCTGAACACTGCCAGGTACTGTCCCTAAACCCAACCCAACCCTCACTTTTGTCACAGACATTTCCATTTGCTATGGAGAACAGGCCTCATGCATGAAAGAACTGGCAGAGGAACCCAGGCACGCAGGTCCTGGAGCTGAGGTCTCCAAGCCTACTCGGATTGGGACTGGGCCTTCTCCAACCAGACCCCTCATCTTCCAGTAGGTAGGCGTCATACCCATCAACTGTTGCCAGTACCAGGTTGGTCCCATCAACCGCCAAGACGCAGAGACTATAAAACCCAGCTCCCAGAAGTGCGCGGCCACATTCGCAGCCTCGCAACATCTTATTATCTTATTTTTTCCTTTCGAGAACCTGGCAGGCTACCAAAAGTAACCTGCCCGCACGGCAGAGTCTGGCAAACTTCCCGTGTCGTACTCAATATGTCAAATACCAGTAACAATGATGGGTCTCATTCTCCTAATCCTGAAAGAGCATTGAAATGGCTCTTTTAAAATCTCAGGGCTAGGACGAAGAAGATGTTACTGGTGCCTGCTCGAGGAAATCGAGGAACAACAGGATGCTTGTGATCTTGTTTACTGAAAAACTGTGAGATAGACCATTACAAAGCCCTTTCTCTCTCACTCTCACCCTCCCTCCCTCCTTCCCTCCCTCCCTCTCTGTCTCTCTCTCTCACTCTGTCTCTCTCTCTCTCTGTCTGTCTCTCTCCTCTCTCTCCCTAATTCTTAACACAAGTAGAAGCTAACGGAGCTTTTCCTGGGGAAAAACATTCAACTGCTAGTGGTCCAGGCATCGCAGATTCCTCCCCTATCCTCTCAAGGAGCTGTCTATGCTTGGGCCTGGAGTTCTGAATGATTGCCAAGGCTCCTGTGATGGGGTCTTTTGTCTCAGAGGCCTTCAAACTTTCCAGCTGGTTTAAGTTTTAGACAGTGTTTTACCCAATAATATTATCCCTGAATTTTCCTGCCTGCGACAGTTGCATATAATTAAGGTATGAAAACTTTCAGAATAATTCATACCTTACTTTATATACCTTACTGTATTACTACTACACATCTAAGGAAACAAAAGAAATATACACATTGCAAATAAGGACTGGCAACATGTTTTAGGTGGGAAGGGGAACAGACTAGTGGGACTAGTATGCTTGGCCTGGCCTTCTGTCACAGGGGATGGATGTAAGGAAGTACAGAATGCAGCCGTGGTTAGCTGAACCAGACAGACAGCAAGTCCTGTCTTCTGGATAGTGGGGCAGAGTGATTCTTTGATCCAGTAATGTGACTATCTCATCAGCCCACTGACATTTGGTCCTGAGCAAACCTTATAGTTACTCATTTATTAATATCATGCTATAAAGGAGAGGGGAAAGATAATTTAAGCTGTTAGAAAAATTAGTGCATTCTATGTTCATTGCTGCACTGTCCACAGTGGCCAAAATTTGGAAAAACCCAAATACCCGAGAACAGATGACTGGTTAAAGAAACTTTGGTACATCTACACACTGGAGTACTATGTAGCTGTTAGAAAAGATGAAGTCATGAAATTTACATACAAGTGCTTCTACATAGAAAGTATCATGCTAAATGAAATGAGCCAGAGAAGGACAGACAGAAAGACTGCATTCATCAATGGAATATAAAGTAACAGAATGGGAGTCTAATATCCAAAAGTACTTGAGATAAATACCAGGAGGTCTGCTCCATGGCTTGCAAGCTGGCAACACATGCTGGGGTAAAATCCAGCTCAGATAGAGAAGGGAACACCAAGTAGAAGAAATTTGGAGGACTCAGTCGGGATACAAGATACATGCTGAAAGTAGACTATAGACCAAAACGATGGCCACTTAATACCTCTATAGCAAACTCAACACCCTAAATGAAAGAGTGAGCAAAAGGGAATGCTCTGCCAGAGAGGCAAGGTGGGGTGGAGGGGATGGGGTGAGGTATGGGAGGGCTATTGGGATCATTGGTGATGAATAATGGGCACTGGTAGATGGATGAATACTCAATCATTGTATAACTGAAACCCATGCACGAAAGTTTTTAGTTTTTAAGTCTGCAACTGTACCTCATTGTGTTTCACTAATAAAATAAATAAACAAATAAATAAATAAATAAGAAAATGAACTGAAGAGACCCATAAATAAATGTCGAAAAAGATCAAAAGTTGCAATTTATCTCGTATCCACATAAGGCTGAATAGACCAGGGTAACTCAGAGGGGGACAGTTCAGTCTGGTGATCTCCCAAGCAGAGCCCCTGGCAGCTGCTATTTCCCACTATCCAAAATCACTGCCATACCCCTGACCCTACTCCATATCAAGGATGGATCTCACCGATTCATAATATGCTGAAAATTCTGGTATGCCGGTTTTGTGACTGAAATCTCCAGGTTTTTCTGGGTTGGGATGGTCTACCTGCCTCTACCTCTCTGCACTTCCAGAAGCCTCAGCAGTCACATCCAAACCTAAAAGCTACCACAAAATTAAAAAGCTACTCCAGCTTTACTGTCCTGATAAAAATAGCAAATGCTCTGAACAAAAACCATGACCTCTTAGCACCTCTATTTCAAACCATAATGCACAAAAGAAAAAGGAGAGAGAGCAAGAAGGAAAGTGCCTGTGATAGAGGGAGGCTGGGGGTGAGGGTTGGAGTGTTAGGGATGATGGTAGGGAAACAGGAGACATTGGTAGTGGGAAATATACACTGGTGGAGGGATAGGTGTTAGATCATTGTATGACAGAAACACAACTATGAACAGCTTTGTAATGGTCTATCTCACGGATATTCAATTTAAAAAATTTAGAAAAAGAACTGTGGAGTTTATGCCCAATTCAATCAGCATAATCAATTGCTGAATAAATAGAAATACAACTACATTAAAATTTTTTAAATGTAAATGCACTGAAGGCAATAATCTCTCAAAAACTGAGCCACAAGCTTTTTCTGGAATTTTCTTCCTGCTTTCTTGGTCATCCTCCTCACACAGTCCTACAAGTCAGGGAATTAGCATTATCTACTTTTATGTCTGAGGGACCAGAAGCTCTGAGGAGGAGTCAGGTGGACTGTGCAGAGTTCTGATTCGTGTGGCTCTGCAGTCATTATTTTCCTTCTGTCATGAGTCATATTCCTGCTTTTGGCTGACCAAAATTTCCATAACAACATAAATAGGGAAGAGAAAAGAAGGTAAAAGAGATCTCGTATTTGCTCAGAATAATCTATGCATAGTTTATTACACATCTCAGCCCTACTTTAAGTCTGGCCCCTTCTTTTCTCATTAATCATCAATTTGCTTGTGCGGGCATCAGTAACATCTCCATTTGTCCGTGTTGCATACTAGTGTAGCCCAGTGGTGTCTGTTCATTCTAGGAACACGAAGAGCCTCAAACCCATCGTTCAGGGTCTTGACAAAGAAGTCTGAGCATTTGGTAGGTGGGCAGCCACATGGTCTTTTGATATCCCATGGAATCCAGTTGGTAACAGCTCTAGTCCAGCGGTTGTCTCCAAATCTCATTATGTGTCCAGCCCA
>JAOXYA010026082.1:0-13219 GCA_028565675.1 Sorex palustris | reverse complement strand
GTCAAAGCTATTTACCACAAGCCCACTTGAGGAAATATAATACTCAATGGGAAAAACCTAAATGCCTTCCCCCTCACACACACCAACAGTACTAATCCCTGTGCTGCTGAGGGGCACGCCTGTGCCACTCACCAGGAGCTGGTCCTCCTTGATTACGGTCAGCTGCTTGGCCCACTGTCCAAAGCGCTTTTTCCGTAGCAGGAAGGCGCATATCCTGCTGTCTCTCACCAGGTGCATGGAGGACTCCTCAGAGGGCCACTGGTGCAGGGGAGGTGGCCCCTTCCCTTCTTCCTCCTCTTCCTCATACGACTCGTAGGAGCTGCTCATGGCATCAGAGTCATTGTCTGTGGGGAAAGGACCATCAGTGCCATCCCTGGGGAAGCAGCTACCCACCCCCTCATGGGGGTCGCTCCTGGGGTGGGGTCATCAACCCTGCGCTCGGGGTCCTGGCAGCTGACCGCTGGCTGGGGGTTGTTGGCGGCTTTGCTTCTCTCCGTCCCCACCAGTGAAAGGCCACGGGAATAACGCCACCTGCTACTCAGGCTGTGGTGAGTGTGAGTGCGGGCTGTGAAGCTGTGTGTGCCGGGTTCAGTGAGGGCCCGTAAAGCCTTGAGCCTGGCACACCACTTGGCACCCAGAAGTGGGTGATTCTCACAGTGCTCCACATACCCCCTTTTACACAGTAGCAAAGCGGAGCCCAGAGAGACCCTCACTGCCCTTGCGTCTGATTCCAGGAGTTCATCCAGCCCTACCACCACCAGGCTCCATGATACACAGGCTCCATGGGGGCTCCATGGCAACCCCGAGGGCAAAAGGGTGGGCACCCACACGCACAGGATCAAGCCAGGGCACACAGAAGCGTCGGTCTGCATGTCCTCTACTCACAGGAGGTTTTTAGCTCCCCATTCATCCTGGTGGCAGGGTAGCTGCTGTCGGCGTCTTCGTAGTAGCCGTCTGTGATGGAGTGCGCAGGGCTGCAGCCATCTGTGGGGTTGGCAGAGGAACTGCCCTTCGGCAAAATGCAGGTCGACTCCAGGGCACTGGGTGGAGAAGACCCCAACACCTGGCCCTTCTCTACCCCTCTAGTACTCCCCACTGTGTTCCCATCACCAGGAAATGCCCCTGTGGGCTCCATGGCACCTCCATACCATGCCTGTGCTACTCCGATCCATTCTTGTCTTCTGCCAGAGAATTCCTACTCATCCCTCAAGACCCAGAGTGGTCAGCCCCTCCTCAGTGACCTCCAGCCTGAGGTACATATGGGGGGGGGTGTTTATGTAGGGGGTGTGTGTCACTGGCCTAGTCTTGGCACTGCAGGGTACTTAGTACTGGTACTTGATGCTGCTGTATACGCTTCCTTTCAATATGCCAGCAAATACCCAAAGAACTCTGCCTGCATCACCTAAGGCTGTAGACATGATGGGAAAAATCCATCCTTTTATTGCTGTGCAAACACCATAGGCCTGGCCTCACAGTCTGCTCCACACGAGGCCGTGTGGGATACCGAGTCCATAGCTAGCCCTGGGCCCGTGGTGTCCAACCCACCTGCCTGATGAGGATGGCCATAAGGGAAACAGGACTTTGCCCCCTTATATCCTCTCGTCAGAGGCAGACCTGATCACAATCAGACTGTGGCCCAGGTTGCAGACCACAGTGCTGATGCTCATTTTCACGATACATTCTCATCGGAGGTTGTACAACACGGGGTATGGAGGTGTGGGTCTCAGTATTTTTCTGTACCAGCATAACAGGAGGATCGTATAAAATGCAGATTCTTGGGCTCCCCAGAGAGTCAATTCACAGTTTTGGGCAGGGCCCAGAACTTCACTTAAACTGGAACTTATTTAGGTGGACCATCATAAATAGCGGTGAGAAGAGAGAAATGACACTGATTCCAAGGAATCGGAACACTGACTGTCCTGGTACACCAGCTCAGTTCTGAATTCTGGTGGGTGGAGGAGGCTTTGGGACTTGAGTGTGAATCCATCTCTCTGTCACCTCTCCAGCCAGCTTGGAAGAACAGTCACTGCTTTTCACACTGCACTGCTTAAAGTGACAGGACCACAATCCCTCCTCAGATCAGTGATATGATGTGGGTTCACTCTTGGAGCCTGACAGCCAGGAGGTGCTCGGCAAGTGCCCATCCCCACTGCCAACTTTCCATTTCCCCATACAGGGAGGTTGGCATCAGCCCCATCTAACAGATGAGGAAACCCAGCCCTCTCACGGTGTTTTAGGGAGGGAGCCTGGCTGGGCACAGAGCTCCCTGCCCCGGGGACAGGCATGTGGCCCATCTCTGGGAAGTCTCTTTCACCCACTTCCACTTGCTCCCACCCTGCACGGTCCTGCAAAACTTAATTTGGGCTCCCGGCCCTGCCATCTGTTTCCGGAGCACGACAGGACTGAGCCAGGGGGCAGGGTGTGTGTGTGTGTGTGTGTGTGTGTGTGTGGTGGGGGGACACCCAGCATTCTGCCTTGTGACACTCAGCCTGCTCTGCCCAGGCCCTCTGTCACATGTCACTGACACCTCTTAAATGGACTGGGGGCTTCAGGGCAGAAAGGTGAGGGTGGGTGGGAAGCATGGGGGGAAAGTGCTCGGTTCCTACTGCGTCAGATTTTTTGGGGGAGCAGAAGGACACGCCCAGATGGAGCAGACGCCCCCACCCTGGCCAGAGCCTGCCCCTTCCTGTGTCCCTCCCTTCCCTTCCCTTCTGCCCCGGGATCCCCACTGTCCTGGGGATGCTTTGTGGAGGGGAATGAACCTCATGCAGCAGTGGGTTGAGCCCAAGATCCAGCCCTGCTCTCACCACCTCCAAGTCCTTGAGTGGATAATGTCACTTGCTACATGCACCCTACGACTGTCAGGGTCAAAGAGGCACAGTGTCCTCCGGACCCAGACCAATTCGGGCCACAGAGGCCACAAGGTGGGAAATAGTCAGATATCCATTCATTGGCAAATGGGTCAAAAGAAAGTGTGGGCTAGCCACACCATGGCATGTTTTCTGGTCTTTATGAGAGTCCTGACACAGGGCTGGGGACATAGCTCAGCAGTAAGGCATGTATTCTGCATGGGTGAGGCCCTGGGTTCAACCCCCCAGCACCACACACAAAACGAAAGGACCGATTCATCAAGATCATGGATGAATCTTGACAACATGATTCCACTGGCAGGAAAGATCCAGACAGGGGAACTACACAGTAAGAAGCTTGTGGCTGTGTGTGGGGGTGTGTGTGGGAGTGGTGAGGCTTCTGAGGGCTGGGAGTTGAGGGGTTGGGGGGGAGTGCATAGTGCCAGCACAAGCCATTCTGTGGGTCCCTGAACAACAGCTGGATGTTAATCCTAAGTGTTTTAGGCTTCTTCAATGAATTGCCCCTTTTCCTTCTTACTCCCCAGAGAAACTTAAGAGTGTTCTTTCCAGGGTCCCTAATCCCCTGAGTTTATCTTTAACCTTTCCTTTGTGTTTTACCTCTCATTGTTACAATTCCCTAAATCAATCTTGGTAACTTATAAGTCAAAATTTCTGGTGATTCTGGACTTTGTAAGTGAATTACTTGCTTTTCTATTTCCCCTATAGTCTTTTCATATTTTACTATAGAGCAATGTTCGTTGCTTAAATTAGGAAGGCCATTAATGCTATGCTCCTAATACTGGGGAGCTGACTGACTCTGAAATATATCTACTCCTAGGCATCCGTCATAATTACTTGACTCAGGCTTCAGTTGCTGTAGTTCCTAACACCCCAAAAGGGAGTTCCTACAGTGGGACTGGGATGGACCCAGGGCAAGCAGTGAAGCTACCTCAGCATCCAAATGGGACAGTCTAAAAAGCATAAAAGCATAGTTTTGATGCAAGCTGTTGTGACTTAAAAGACAGGACCCCAATGGGGAAGGACAAGCTGAACCAGCCTGAGGGCCAAGTCTGGGATTTATGGTAAAAGTCTTGCTTGCCCTCAGGACCAAAAGAACTAAGTTTTGGAATCTATATCTCTTACTGTGTTTATCCAAATAACTGCAAGTATTAATAAGAAGTAAGCTTAATTGTTTAATATGTACAACGAAAGAGAAAGAGAAAAGCAATATAGATGTCTCTGGGAGACAGAGTATCTCCTTGAGTTAATCTGCCCAAGGACAAAACACTTTACCTCTGTAAATGATCCATGGCACCCACATGCAGCCCTGTACCTCTAACTCCCTCAGATGTTCTATAAGTATGCTAGCAGCTCTGCATTAAACGGGTGATTTTGAACAACAGTCTGTGGTTGCCAACTCTTGGATACCGAATGCTCGCGTTGTGCACCCCTACACTATGAACTCACAAACAACCATCACTTTCTGTGCAGTTTTGCTACAAGAAAGAAAAGTAGGTGCCCATAGTGAGAAGCACCATCCGTCCAGAAGAGAATGAATAGGAAACAGCCCCCCTTCATTCATATTTTCTTCACTTCTCACAGGAAAATGTTGGTGAGAGTTGCTGGCATACCCTAGCATCACTGTTACGTGGATGCAGGTGCAAGGTGTCTGTGGAAATGTGAAATGTGGAAATGTGGCGCTCGGCCTCTTTTGGGATCTGCACAGCAGGCCTATTTTATTGTGTGTGTGGGGATTGGAAAATCTGCTGCTGAGTGAGAGGCTACTAGAACATACATATGTTTAATGCAAGTTCAGTCATGTGGCACCATGATGTGGTGGTCAGTAAGGAACATGTAGATCCTAGACTAAGCGAGGGACTTACTCGATCCTCCAAGGAATGACCTGACTGGGGCCAACTGAAGACCAAATGGGATGTCCTCAGTATGCTTACCTGCCAGCAAATTCTATACGTGGAACACATTTCTACATATCTATGTGTAAGCTGCATGTGTGTGTGTGTGGACCCACGACAAGGACATCAACCATACAATGAAACATTCACAGAGGTTGGTTCAGCGCTACAATGGCCAAGGGCTCATGCTCAGCAGGGCCAGGTGGGGAGAGTTTGATTCCCAGCCCCATCCTGGACGCCATCCTGATGGTGACACTTTGGGATCTCAACAGATTTCCAGTCTTGGTGAGCACCAGAAATGCAAGTGTACAAGCACTTTGCAACTCAGTGCAGGTGCCTCCCCATGATCACATCAACTAAACAAGGGGGTCAGGGGAGAGAGGAGGTAAGGGTCCAATGGACAAGGAAAGCTTTAGCATGATGGGTGAGATGAAGCAGAAATCAAGCTCTGAGTACCTGTGCCTTGCCCACATTACTCATTACTCATGCACTCCCACCCACCCTGCGCCGCTGGGGTCCACTCGGGAGCCCGCAGGTCACCATAATTTAGACTCGGGCTGCTTAAGGTCTTCCCACTCTCTTGTGGCCCCTTTCTGCCCAATAAACACAACACGGCCCCTCGCTGCCAGGAAAAACTCGGCTTCATGCTGCAGTTGATTATGAATTCAGTTTTGGTGCCTTCAGAAACTTGGGGTGTATCAGGTTGGCTGGTTGTTGGCAGGGAGAGTTGCCTTTTTTTTTTTTTTTTTTTTTTTTTTGTGAAGCCCAGGATCGGTTAGTCAAAGCTCAGTTTCAGCCCAGTTTCTGGGTGCAGCCACTGGCCTTTCATGTCAGCCTGTGGCTTTATAACCAAGTCTTCTGTAGGAGGAGACTGTGGAAACACAGCACTGAGGCCGGCCCCGCAGCCAGGAGTGTGTGAGTAAGTTCGTGCGGCCCTACCGAGCGCCTTTACATGCCTGGTCCTTCTTTCTAAATCAAAGGGGGACAAAGCAAGAGGGGACCCAGGCTACAGATAACTGGGACTGGACCCAGGCTTGGCCCCCAGGACCATGTTCATCACCTTCACAGGCCATGCTAGAGAAGTTCAGTCCCCTCAGAGGGGAATACGGCTGGAGGGGGGCATCCCAGGCTAGACCTTCAGGAAAAAGCCCCCCTTCCCCTGCCCTGGTCCCCTCCACTCAGCCCCCCCCAGACTCCAGGGGACTAGAACTTACTGTGGGAGCTGATGTACTCAGGAGCCTTGCCAGGCCCCAGGGGAAGAGCCTCCTCGTAGTAGTCTTCAGGCGGGGGCCTGTTGGGGAGCGGCGGGGGCAGGTCCACTGCCTGTGGGGGACACAGCGGCGTGGGAGACCCAGAGGCCTTCACGGAGAGGAGCGGGAGGCAGGAGGACAGGCAGGAGAGAGACATCGGGCCTAAACTCTGAGGGACCAGGTAAGGGCAGGGCTGGGAAACCCGGAGATCAGGCCGAAGGGTCTCACCAAGATGATGATGATGATGATGATGATAATAATAATAAATATTAATAATTATTATTATCCTGGAAATTCTTGGCTCTCAGCTGGTTGCTCCATATGAGGGCCCAAGGCTAAGGTGCTGCGAGGGGCTGGGTGCAGGGGGGACCCAGGTCACCCTGATGGTGTTCAAGGGCCTCCAGGGCTCACTCAGTCACCCTCGGGGTGCTGGGGTCTAGTGGGAGTGGGTCGCATACAAGGTCTGTGCTGTCCTGTACCCCTGTGCTCCACCAATGCTCTCTGAACCTCAGCCTGACTGCCTGCCTGCTTCCCTCCCTCCTCCCCTCCTCCTCCCTCTCTTTTCCTCCCTCCCTCCCTTCCTTCTCTTAGACCCACACCGAGCAGTGCTCAGGGCTTCTTCCTCTTGCCTCTGTGCTCAGGGATCACTCCTGGAGGGCCTTGGGGAACACTATGTGATGCCAGCATTCAGCCGAGATCAGCCGCATGCTAAGCAGGCACTGACCTGCTGCACCATCTCTCCAGCCCTGAGCCTCAGTTTTCTTATCACAAAACTGGACACCAAGAGCACCCACCTCACTCTACGGCTGTGAGAGCTAAAGAACATGGCAAGCGGCAACACTCAGGACCAAGGATGGTGCTGGGGCTGGTGAACCACACAATCAAGGGGACAGGCTTGATGTGACTATGGCTCTACCCTGTTCTGAGGACCAAGGCTGGAAACCTGAGGGCCGGATGCCAGGTGTCAGTTTGTAGGTGAAAAAAATCAGGCTCAGGCAAGAGTGCTTTGTCTGATGCTCTACAATAGGGAGGGCAGAGCAACCCCCCACTCGCCCCATTTCCTCATCTCTGGTGCTGAGGTGCTGAGGTTATCCGCCCCCAATCCCTGGTGCTGAGGTTAGCACCCATTCCTGGTACTGAGGTTAGCCCCCCCCCGCCATCCCTGGTACTGAGGCTAGCCCATCCCTGTTGCTGAGGTTAGCCCCCGTCTCTGGTGCTGAGGTTAGTCCCCATCCCTAGTGTTGAGGTGAGTCCCCATCCCTAATGCTGAGGTGAGCCTCCATCCCTGGTGCTGATGTGAGCCTTCATCCCTAGTGCTAAGGTTAGCCCCCATCCTTAGTGCCAAGGTTAGCCCCCATCCCTAGTGCCAAGGTTAGTCCCCCATCCCTGGTGCTGAGGTTAGTCACCCATCCCTAGAGCTGAGTTTAGCCGCCATCCCTGGTGTTGGGATTAGCTCTCATCCCTGGTGCTGAGGTTAGCCCATCCCTGGTGCTGATGTTAACCCCCAATCCCTGGAGCTGGGGTTAGGCTCCCTAAACCCTTTCCCCCCCCATCTTCAATAGCAGGGGTTTTTCCCTGAGGTGGTTGCTGGGCATGAACACAGGGCACATGTCTGGGGTACTGGAATGTGACTCTCATGGCCCTAAACTGCCACCAGGAGAGCGAGAGCCCTCAGAGCCCCCCAGTCTTCATGCCAGAGCTCCTCTTGCCCTCTGTGGAGGGATGGGGTGAGGGTGAGGGGCTGGAAACCCAGGGCAGGACTCACGGCTCTCAAGGGCGGGCTCTTGGCTGGCTCAGGGCCGACTCCTTTTCCGGGCTCCCCCTCATCCTCAGGCATGTCCCGAAGGTCACCCAGGTCACAGTCTGATGGGTGTGCAGAGTGGGAAGACCCCCTCAGAGGCTGCCACCTCCATCAACAAGGAGGGAGCAAGGGACCAGGCTCAGTTCCAGCCATGTGGCCCCACACTGGCCGCCGCGGCCGGGCTGTGCCCGTGTCGGGGTGAGGAGAGGTTGAGATGAGGGAGCGGCTACTCTGGCTGTTGTCAGGGGTACATGGAGATGCCTGTGGTAGAATCGTCCCGACTCCTGCAGGCCACCACTGGCCTCCAGGGCTGCAGCGGCTGGACAGCCCTGGACGTGGATGAGAGCAGCCGTGGGCCGGCCCACTGAGACCCCTCTGTCCATCCCTCATTGCCTCAGCCTGTAGGCAGATGGCGGTGACTCCAGGCATACTCAGGGCCTTGCCCAAAGGGCCTTAGTGCTGCGAGGTCAGAGCTGGGCTAAGGCCAGGGACGCCGGACCCCAGCCCGGGGAGAGGGGTGCACAGTGGGGGTACGTTGGGGGGAACTCACTCACCAAATTCTTCAAAGAGTGACTCCACGAAGCTAGGCCCTGAATGGAGGTCTGCCGTGTTCACGTACAGGTAGGAGGCTTCCTTTGCTGTGAAGGAGCAAAAGGTACAGGAGCTGAGGGGGTGGCCGGGCCTCAGCCCATCCTGGCCTCAGCACTCACTTTGCAAAGTAGGGCCCTTCCTGAGGTGCAGACACTGATACTGGGTTCACCTCTACCTGGTGAAATGACTGCAAGAGTCCCCCCGCCAACATGGAAGCCAGGGCTGCTCTAGGGGTGGCAGGGGACAGGCCTCCAGGACCTGGGGGCCGAGCGGGCAGCTTCGACACCATCTTGGTCTGACTGGGCGCCGATGCCCGGAGGTGACTTGCACCAACACCGAAGGCCATGGGCAGCTTGCCCAGAGCACGGATGTCAGCCCGTGGCCTGGCTGGGGAGGTCCTGAGGTAGGAACAGAGGCGGGAGCATTGGGGACAGTGTGTACCCCATCAGGTGGATGTGATGGAGGGCTGGGAGTGAGGGTCCCACAGGCCGAGGACGAGGAGGGCCAGGAAGGGTTGGAGGCACTGGCCAGGCCCCGAGAAGGGGTGAGCGTCCCACGCTCTCAGGCTCTGATGTATACTGCTGATGGAGGGTCCTGAGGGGCGCTGGGCAGACCTGGGAGGGGCTGGAGGTTCTGCAGGATGGAGGCCACGGCCATCTTCTTCTCCAGGGCGCTGTCGCTGAGGTACTCGTGGTCCAGGAGACTGAGCAAGCCAGTGAGCTCAGGAAGCAGCTGCTCCAGCACTGAGGGGGTGGGGACAGACCAACACGGTCACTTCAGGGCTCTGGGCCTGGGCACTGGCCCTGCCCTCTCCTCAGGGACCTGGGGGAACACTGGGCGGGGCCAGCACCACAGGGGAAACCCCAGAGGCCCTCCCAGTCGTCCCAGGGCTCACCCACCGGCCTTTCAGCACTTTCCTTGCAGGAACAGCTGAGTTAGCTGGTTTCCCCAGTAGCCTCAGGCCAGGGGGCCCGGAACAGAGGGACCCGGCCTGCCTCTGGGGGCTGGTGCCCTCTGCTCTGCAGGCCCGAAGCTCAGGGCCCAGTGCAAGTCCCAATCAGCTCCCCATTGCTCAGGACGCAGGCAGGAAGGGAGCCTTCCTGGCCCATCCGTTCCTCTGTTTCAATTTCTGGAAACTTCTGTTTCCGGTGCCTTGACGGGAGCCAAATGAAACATTAACCCTTCCCACGCCAGGGCCCAGACGATGCTGCCTTTCCTTACTTTTCCTGCTATAGTGGCGTTTCTCACGTCGGGGTCAGAGACAGCCACTGCCCAGACCCTCAGATTCTGCATCTGGGCTGGAGCTGGCATTCTGCTCCTCTGACGAGCTCCCAGTGGTGGGGGGTGGTGGTGGTGGGGGTGACAGCTACTTGAGACCCCAAGGACTGAGTCACAAATCCTAGAGGACAGAGTCCTTTAAAGACTGCAGCGTGCCAAGACCATGAGGTCACTGATGTCTCCTTGTCCCCCTAGTGGCTTGGGGCTTGGCCGGCTCTAGGGTTAAAGGTCAGCTACACCAGAGCACTGGGATCATCCAGCTCTGCAACACAGCCCTCAGCACAGCAGGGACTGGGAGTGCGGGACTGGGAGTGTGAGATCTGCTAAGGCCTTCCTGTGAGTGGCCCTGGCATCTTGCACCCGTCTCTGGGTAGCCCTGCCATAAGGAGAATAAATGAGTCCGGGCCACACAGCCAGTAGAGCCCGGGACACTGGCTCCTTGACTCCACCACAGCCCTCGAGAGCTGGGTGGCATTTTCTACAATACTACCAAGTTTTGATATGGGTCTTCTGATCACCCCGACTTCAGATAACACACACACACACACACACACACACACACACACACACACACACAACACCTCTCCTTCTTATAGGACTAAGAGATGGGAAAAATAACTTGGAATTACAGAGGCAGGACTGGAGCGATAGCACAGCAGGTAGGGCGTGTGCCTTGCACGTGGCCGACCTGGGTTCGATTCCTCCGTCCCTCTCAGAGAGCCTGGCAAGCTACCAAAAGTATCCTGCCCGCACAGCAGAGCCTGTGGCATATTTGATATGCCAAAAACACAATGGAGATGTTACTGGTGTCCACTCGAGCAAATTGATGAATAACGGGAAGACAGTGCTACATACTTATGCAAACTTAAATTGAACCACATACTAGACAATTAGATTCTATATGGGGATCATCATTTATAGATATACCATTTTGTTGGGCTGGCACAATAGCACAGTGGGTAGGGCATTTGCCTTGCATGTGGCCGACTGGGGTTTGATTCTTCGGTCCCTCTTGAAGATCCCGGAAAGCTACCAAGAGTATCCTGCCTGCATGGCAGAGCCTGGCAAGCTCCCCGTGATGTATTCGATATGCCAAAAACAGTAACAGCAAGTCTCACAATGGAGATGTTACTGGGCCCGCTTGAGCAAATCGATGAACAACGGGAGGATAGTGCTATAGTACTACAGAGGCAGGTTCAAGAGCCACACTTGAGCTGTCTGTTGCTTTTCCCTCCCTCCCGCCTTCCTTCTCTGTCTTAGTTACTGCTGCCCAGGGGGGTGGCCCACTGTGTGTGGGTGGGGTGGGGTGGGAGGCCTCTGGTGCTGGGGATCAGGACAGGGCTCTTAGCGGCTTCAAGTGGGACCCTGACCTGGACCCTCCTGAGATCTCTGGAATCCCTGGCTTGCAGAAGGTTGCTGAATGAATGTGGGGCCACACCCATCTGCACGTGGAGTCAGAACCCCATGGTTAGGCTTGAGGACCATTATCTGTATCCTGAGGAGTCTCTGACAACCTACTTAACCCATGACTAAGTCTCCCTGCCCCGTGTAAAGGGAGGATGCCTAACTCACGGGTTCATCAGGGCAGGACTCAGAGGAGACAGGCTCTGCCCTGTTATTGTCCTTATGGAAGCTGGGCTTGCGGGGGTTATAGACTGTCAGGTTCTAGATTGTGCTGTGAACCCCAGCTTCCTCAGCCTCTGGCCTGCACAGCTCAGGGGTGCTGGGAGTCTGATGGGATAGCAGGGTGCTCTCTCTGAAGGAGATAGGTGCTCTGTGTCTGACAGGAGGGGAGGGTGGTCTGCATGATGGAGATGGGTACTCTCTGTCCAACAGGAGGGAAGGGTGCTCCCTGATGGAGATGGGTGCTCTGTGTCTGATGGAGATGGGTGCTCTCTGTGTCTGATGGAGATGGGTGCTCTGTCTGATGGAGATGGGTGCTCTGTATGATGGAGATGGGTGCTCTGTTTGATGGAAATGGGTGCTCTGTGTCTTACAGGGAGTGCCCTCTGTCTGATGGAGATGGGTGCTCTGTCTGATGGAGATGGATGCTCTGTCTGATGGAGATGGGTGCTTTGTCTGATGGAAATGGGTGCTTTCTGGGCCTGACAGGAGATGAGTGTTCTTTGTGTCTTATGGGATGGGGGCTGCTCTGTGTCTGACAGGAGATGGGGTGCTTCTCTGTGTTGATGGGAGAGGGGTGCTCTCTCTGCCTGACAGGAGATGGGGGTGCTCTCCTGTGTCTGACAGGAGAGGGAATGACAGACCCCACAGCGCTTCTCGATCAGAGAGATCATCTGCAGCATGGCTCTTGTTGGAAGAATGTTAGCTCCAGCATCCCTGTGAGTCTCCCACAATCACCCTGAAATTATTACACATGAGTTCTCTGATGCTATCAGCCTTGCTGCAGGAGCAGGCGCAGGGCTGGCTAGCTGATTCCCAGGTGTCTCTGCAGTCCTGCGAGGTGTCATGGGGAATCTATGTACCAGAAGACCACACAGGCCCGGAGAAGCTATGGGATGGCCCCACAGCTTGAAAGAGGGGGATGAGACAGATCCAAGTTTGTGGAATCTCCCAAGTCTCTGACTGTTGCAACCCCAGAGCATCCAGAGATGGAGACTATGTGGTGGGGGTGGGGGCAGTCACTGGAAATAGTTTCAGCCAAGTTTGAGTACTGGGAAGAAAATCTCTCCCAGGGGAATCCCAAATCTCCCTGGGTGCCCTGAGAAGCACATCACAAGCCCCCAAGTATCTACTGATGTGCCAACTGGCGCATGGGCTGGAAGCAAAGGAGAAGATAAATCCCAGAGAAGAATAACAGAAAAATAGAATCTAGGGAAGGACTCTATTCAATGGAAAATGAATCCTAGATAGGGGCTGGAGAGATAGCACAGAGAGTAGGGTGTTTGCCTTGTACACAGATGAACTGGGTTCGATCCCTGGCATCCCATATGGTTCCCCTGAGCACGGCTAGGATTAATTCCTGAGCACAGAGCCAGAAGTAAGCTCTGAACACTGCCATGTGTGCAACCCCCCAGCCCCCACCAAAAGGAATCCTAGAGAATAGAAAAAAAGAGAAATGACAGAAAAGTCATGAAGTTTATTTCTTCCCTGGCCTTCTCCTTCCTTCCCTTCTCCTCTCTTACACACACACACACACACACACACACACACACACACACACACACACACGTCAGGGCAGATGTGACAAAGAAGGCACCCAGCAACCAAGGGCACACATGCGGCCGATGGCCATGGTGCGCATTTGAAAACCTATGCGCTCTGTCTTCAAAGGACTGTGGCTCGGACCGCAGTGATGGTCTGTCCTGGAACCAATACTTTTCAGACCCTCAAATCTCAAGGCCCCTCTACAATTCCAAAAATTGGTGAGAGCCCCAAGGAGCTTGCATTCCCTTGGATCATATCAATCAGTACAGACCATGGTAGCAACTGAGAAAGAAAAGGCCCTCCCGTTGTTCATTGATTTGCTCGAGCGGGCCCAGTAACGTCTCCATTGGAGACTTTGTTGTTACTGTG
>JAOXYA010026065.1:0-13222 GCA_028565675.1 Sorex palustris | reverse complement strand
AAAAAGCAGGGGGGGGGGGGGGGAAGCTACACTGTAGAGGCCAGAGTGATTGTACAGTGGGTAGAGTGCATTCCTTGCCCACAGTCAATGTAGGTTTGATCCCCAGCTTGCCATAAGGTCTCAGCACTTACAGGACTAATTTCTGAATGCAGAGACAGGAGTAACCCCTGAGCATCACCTGGTATGGCTCCAAAACCAAAAATAAATATATAAATAAATGTTACTTTCTAGGGGTCAGAGCAATAATACAGCAGTAGACGTTTGCTTTGCATGCAGATGACCCAGGTTCGATCTCTGGCATCCCGTGTGGTGCCCTGAGCACCACTAGAAGTAATTCCTGAGTACAGGTCCAGAAGTAACCCCTGAGCGTTGCTGGTGTTACCCAAAAACAAAATAAAAGCTGTACTCTATCCCAACCAGAGAGATGGTACAGGACTTAAGGCACTTGCCTTGCATCCAGCTGACTGGTTCAGTCCTGACTAGCACTGCTCCCTGACCACCACTGACTGTGGCCCAAAAACCAGAAAAGAAATAAAGGCTATCCAATCAGGAAGTTATAACAGATGTAGTTACACTTTTTAGTATCAGTAATTCAACTCTGGGTTTTCTCTTCAAGCCCTGGAAGAACAGTGTCTTGCTTGCTTGTCTCTGTATATTTTTTGCTTATGTAAAGTGCAGATTCGGGAATGTGGTTCAGTGGTAAAGTGCATGCCTTGCCAAGTTTGAGACCTTAAGTGTGTACTTAGAAAAGCATCAGTAACC
This sequence comes from Sorex palustris, assembly GCA_028565675.1. Lineage (NCBI taxonomy): Eukaryota > Metazoa > Chordata > Mammalia > Eulipotyphla > Soricidae > Sorex > Sorex palustris. Next base: position 12,460 of record JAOXYA010026065.1, on the reverse strand, counting down.
CCACATTGCTTGCTTTTTTTTTACTTATCTGTAATAATTATTGCTAGAGCGATAGCATAGTGATAGGGCGTTTGCCTTGCACGAGGCCGACCAGTCGAACTGGGTTCAATTCCTCCACCCCTCTCTGAGAGCCCAGCAAGCTACCTAGAGTATCTCGCCCGCACAGCAAAGCCTGGCAAGCTACCCATGATGTATTCAATATGCCAAACACGGTAACAATAAGTCTTACAATAGTGACGTTACTGGGCCTGCTCCAGCAAATCGATGAACAATGGGATGACAGTGACAATTATCTGTAATGAGTCTATAGTCCACACATATATATGGTGTTTTTCAAATCTGTCCAATTTTTTTTTATCTTTTGTTGGTAATAAACCCAATGTTTGTTTGATTTTTAAGCATACTTCTAAAGTTTCAGTGAGTATTCCCTTGTTTTAATATTCAAGATTTTGGGACCACAAGTGCTCAAGAGCTACTCCCATTTCTGTGCTCAGGATTCATTCCTAGTGCTGCTTGGAGGAACCGAGTACAAGTTTGATTTTAGTGAGCACCAGGGAGTGACACTGGCCTAAGCACTGAACCACAGCCCAAACCACTGGGCTGAGCATTACCAAGAGTGACCTGGTAGTGCATATACATATAAGTAGATAAAGAGAAATAGATCTATATGTGTGTATATTAATATATAAAACAACAAAACATATAATGTATCTTTACAAAAGAGAAATAGCAAATAGAAAGCTTGTGTAGAAGTAATGTAATAGATTATAGACTGAAAGAAATTACATATACTTTCCCACTAGAATAGTGATATTCACCATACTGGGCCAGCAGACCAGTGCAAGGACCCAAGGAGGCAATGTTGGAGGACCCACCCCTCTCAACATTCAGGAGGCCATACCTAGCATGCACCCTAACGTACCCTAACCACTGCACCATCTCCTGGTGTCCCTCCTGGCATTCTTTTAATTTTTGGTGTGGAGGGCATACCAGTGATGCTCACAGGTTGCTCCTGGCTTGGCCTTCAGGAATTATTGCTGGAAATGCTTCCAGGGTCCATATGTGGGTGCTGGGAATTGAACGCAGCTCGGACATGTGCAAAGCAAGTACTTTACCTTCTCTACTGTTTCCTAGCCCCATCCCACCTGGCATTCTTTAGATTCATTATCTGATCTCATCTTTGAGATGCTGTAATTCTGTGTGTTTGTGTGTAGGATGTCAGGGATCAAACCAACAGGCCATATCCTCAACCTTTGAATCTCATATAGTTTCTCAAGGGTACTTATAAAAAGATAGGATAGTATCTTTTACATGAAAATGCTTTCTAAAGATACCCAGTGCTTTATTTAGATCTCAGCAAATAAACCATGGTAATGAAATTAATTCTTTCAACCTGCTTCGTTCTGGTTTCACAACACACTAAATTTGAGATCTTTTTTGGAACTTAAATATGAGAAGACTTAAATTCTCTTGTATTTAAGTTCAGGAATAAAAGTAGACCGTGAACCACCAAAAGTGACCCCATGCTCCCCAACATTGCCAGAAGCACCTCCCTCCCTAAAGAGAGAAAGAAAAGTAGAGATAAGAGGGGCCAGGGACCAGAGCGATAATCCAATGGGGTGGGCGTTTGCCTTGTATGCGGCCGACCTGGGTTTATTCCCCGGCATCCCATATAGTCCCCAGAGTACCGCCAGGAGTTAACTCCTGAGTGCAGAACCAGGAGAAATCCCTGAGCATCACCCGGTGTGACCCCCCCAAAAAAAGAGGGACCAGAGTGATAATACAGCAAGTAGGGCACTTGCCTTGCACACAGCCTGCCTGAGCTCAATTCCCAGCATTCCATATGCTCCCCTGAGCCCATCAGGAGTGATCCCTGAGCATAGCCAGGGGTGGCCCAAAAATCAAAATAAAGCAAAAAGAAAACCCTGTTACTAGGTAATAGCTCAGCAGCCTTTCACACCTGCTTTTCAGTTTATTTGCGTTTTTTAAAAAATAAATTAAAGACAAAGATAATATAAAAGTACCTTTAACTTAATTTCTAAATATTCTATTTTGGGGGGGTGAGGGTTTGGGGCTTTTCCCAACTCCATGATCAGGCTTTGCTCTTGGCAGTGGAGGGGGAGCATGCAATGCCAGGGATCAAACTTAGGCTTCCTGCGGGCAGAGCTTGTGCACAACCTACTGAGCTATCACTCTGGTCCCCTAAATATTATTCTTAACTAATTTAGTCATTTTGCTAAGACCTTCGCTAAGATTTTAGCCAGAATGAATTGACAAGAGCCTCTAATGATTTCTATCCCATAATCATCAATTTATAACTTTTCATTCTTCCAGGTCGAATTTCTGTGCCTATTGATTTACGGAAAGTGGATCAGTTTAATCCATTTACTGTTCCCACCATAAGGTTCGTTCTAGATAACTCCTTATTACTTGTTATATAATTGTTTAGTATGTGACGTACAGGATAGTACAGCAGGTAGGGTACTTGCTTTGCACACAGCCGACCCAGGATCAATCCTCGGCATTCCATATAGTTCCCTGAGCACTGCCAAGAGTGATTTCTGAGTGCAGTGCCAGAAGTAAACCCTAAACATCGCCGAGTGGCCCAAAAAAACAAACACAACAAAGTATTTTTTATTAAGTGGATTGAATTAAGTCGCTTCCAAAAAGCAACTGCTCTGAGACCATATGATGTTGTCCAGCTAAAAAAATATATTTCCGGGGGCTGGAGCGATAGTGCAGCGGGTAGGGCATTTTCCTTGCACACGGCCGACCCGGGCTTGATTCCCAGCATGCCATATGATCCCCCAAGTAATTCCTGAGTGAAGAGCCAGGAGTAACCCCTGTGCATCACCGGGTGTGACCCGAAAAGCCAAAAAAAATACCGTGTGCACCATGTAATTTTTACAAAATTATTTATTATTATTTGGGGGTGGAGGTGATGGGAATATCCAGCAGTGGCCAGAGCTTTTGGCTCTGTGTTCAGGGACCACTTCTTTTTTTTGGCTTTTTGGGTCACACTCAGTAATTCTCAGGAGTTACTCCTGCCTCTGTACTCAGGAATGACTCCTGGCAGTGCTCAGAGCTCCTGGGACATATAGTTCCCATTACAGGAGTGCTAGGGATGAAGCTGGGTTGACCACATGCAAGGCAAACACCCTACCTGCTGTACTATCACTCTGACCCAGAGATCACTCCTGTTGGTACTCTGGAGACCATACGGTATGCTGGGGATTTAACTCAGGTTGAATATGTGCAAGGCAAGCACCTTACTCACTTTACTATCTCTCTAGCCCCTTCAGCTGTTAATACATGAGAAAGATTTTTAGTTCACACTAGAGAGATAGTACAGTGGGTACGGCACATGTCTTACATGAGACTGACTTGAGTTTAAAACCGGGCATTCCATGTGGTCCCCTGAGCTCCTCAAGGAATAATTCCTGAATGCAGAGTCAAGAGGACAGGAATAACCCACAAACACTGCTGATGTGACCCAAAACCAAACAAATGCACACAAAGATTCCCCAGTTTCATATGCTAGCTTGCATACAAAATTCTAAGGAGACCTTAATTTCTAGAAGATCTCAAATTCGGTCTTCCACATCTTTGTTTTGTTTTTTAGTGGTCACCCAGTCATGCTCAGGGCTTACTCCTGGCTCTGTGCTCAAGGGTCACTTCTGGAGGGGTTCTGAGGACCATATGGGGTGTTGGGGATCAAACTTGGCTTGGCCACATACAAGGCAAGAGCCGTACTCACTATACTATCTCTGGCCTCTTCAACATATTGGATTTCCGCTCCCCCAGAGAAAAATCTTGTAGGAGCAAGCATTAGCATATACTGAACACTGCTGACCACAAACCAACTTTAAAATTCTCTTTCTTTTGGCTGGAAAGATAATAGAGTGGGTAGGCCACTTGCCTTGCAGGCAGCCAGCCCAAATTCAATCCTTGGCACCCCATATGGCCCCCTCAACCAGAAGTAATTCCTGATTGCAAAACCGGGCTAAGCTAAGCTCTGAGCACCAAAAACAAATAAAAAATGGCTCCCAAAAACAAACAAAAAAATTCTTTTCCTCTTTATAGCTCCATTTGCCATGAATTGGATGCCATTTCTGTTAATGAAGAAGAAAAAGAGAAAAATGAAGCTGAGTCTGAAATCAAACATAGAACGAGAGGTAGAATAATGCGTTCAAGTTTCGGTTTAACAAAACACTTTAAGAAAAGAATTCACTATTAGACTGGAGAGATAGTATAGCAGGCAGGGCTCTTGCCTTGCACACAGCAACCCAGATTTGATCCCCAGCACCCTTTATGACCCCCAAACCTGCCAGGAATAAGCCTGAGCATGGCCAGTTGTGGCCCCAAAACAACAATAACAACAACAAAGATTTCAGTATCATTTTCTATGATGTTGGAAATGTTATGCACTTCCTAGGGTGGTCATCACTGTTGCTAGCAATATGTGATTTGCTCGAGCGGGCCCAGTAACGTCTCCATTGGAGATTTTGTTGTTACTGTTTGGCATATCAAATACATCACGGGTGGCTTGCCAGTCTTTGCCGTGTGGGCGAGATCCTCTCGGTAGCTTGCCGGGCTCTCCAAGAGGGGCGGAGGGATCGAACTCGGGTCGGCCATGTTGGCTGCGTGCAAGGCAGATGCCCTACCGCTGTGCTATCGCTCCAGCCCAGCAATATGTGATACCTATATTTATTTCACTAACTATATGTGACTTACAGTAGAAGAAACTGGTCCCCTCTCCCCTGCCTTTTTATTTATTTATTTGTTTTTTTGCAGTGAGAAGGATAGAACATATTGCCCTACACATAAGAGGCATGCTTTCTATCTCTGCTATATTCCTGATCCAGAAATTAAATTTTTTAATTTTAGTTGTAATGCCCACATGTAGCTAGCTAGCGACTGCTATTATGGTTGGTGCAGACATGTGGTCTCTAGTTGATTTTTTTCTGGTCAAATATTTCTACCCTTGCAAAATTCAAGCTCAAGGACAAAATATGTAGCTCAGTGGAACTGGAAAAGCATATTTTCATTTTGGTCAGGAAGATAACTCAAAGAGGAATAGGATGCATACTTTATATGCAGGAGTCTGAGGGTTTGACACCTGACATTGCATGGTCCCCCAAGCACTCTGGAGCACTGAGCTGGGCATAGTCCCCCAGTAGTGCCAGTAATGACTTTGACTGAAAACAGTTGTTTAAAGCAAATGCTTCTCATATCTCTAACACTATTCTAGAGAATTTTTACAAAACACTTAAAAGTTATACTTTTTATTGTATTATTGCTACCAAAATGCTAGTTATGATTCATGTTCTTCATAATTTAGATTATAAGAAGACGAGTCTAGCTCCTTATGTGAAAGTTTTTGAACAGTTTCTTGAAAACTTGGATAAATCCCGAAAAGGAGAACTTCTCAGGAGGAGTGGTAAGACTATATTACTTAATATTTTGCCCATTTAAATCTTAGTATGGGTAGTTTAAACCAGGGTTTCTCAACCTTTTCCAACCGTGGACCTCATTTCACCTTGTTTCCTTCCTGTGGTCCCCTGTCCTACTAATTGGCCCCCTAATTTTGTGTCATGGACTGCCGTTTATGCAATTTTCACCTGCGACCCCTTGGAATATCCTGGCAGCCCCCCAGGGAACATATGACCCCTAGTTGACAAAGACTAGTTTAAACCACTCAGAAAGTTAGTAATTTTAACCGTCCCCAAAAATGTTACTATAATAGTTCTTTTTTTAAAAATCTCTTAATTCAATTCAATGTATAGTCTTTAAACAATGTATAGTCTTTATATACTTCGAATACTGTAAGGTAAATTAAGATGAATTAACTCCACTCAATGCCTACCAGCCATAACTAGTACAAAATGAAGAAATGCAGAATATTAAAACTCTCTTCTGATTGAAAGGATCTGAAATTTTATACCAAAAAAGTAGTATTTTTCAGTAAGCTATTGTACTAATTCAGTCCCCAGTGCCAAGCTACCAGACCTTGAAGTATGTGTAGAATTTCCACAAGCGGAGGCTTGATGACATAAGAGTACAGGAATAGAAAAGATAGGGGTTCTTCATTCTTGAAGAAGCAGCTGGAGTGAAGGCATAAGCATCAGATGACTTTAGAGGCCATTAGTGCAGCTGAGCTAAGGGAAAAGATTTTTTTCAGATGATGGCATATAAATCTGAAGCAGCCATCTGAAGCCAGAGTGTAGATCTAGAATTTCATCCTTGAGTTGGGGCTAATTCAACAGAGACAGGGAAACTATAGAAGGTTTCAAGGAAAGGAGTACCGTGATTTGTAGTTTTCACCTAGAAGGATAAATCTATTGACAAAAAATATCTGGGATTGGAGGCTGGAGAGATAGTATTGCACGTAAGTTGCTTACTGTGCATGCCACTGACCTGGGTTCGATCCCCAACACCGGTACTTCCTCTAAGCCCTACCAGGAGGGATCCCCAAGCACAGAGCCAGGAGTAAGTCCTAAGCACAGCTGGCTGTGACCCAAAAATAAACAGTAAAAATACCTAGGGTGAGGTAGGGGAGAGAATAGAGACAAGGGCTCACTGGTCATTAGGACAGTAACAAGGAGCTCTCCAAAAGGTGTGGAAGCAGAACTTAGCTTTGAGATTTGCCAATCATTTGGAAGTCAAGTGATGAAAGATGGGGAAAAAAGGTGTCACAGAAACCAGGGGGAAAGAAAATTTTAAGGGGAGTATCCAGTGTCAAATACTGGGGGGGACTGATTAGATTATATTGGATGTAAGAATTAGGAGGCTTTAAGGAAAGCAATGTTGAAAGTAAAGTTCTTGTAATGGTTGGATAGTATAAGCCAAAAGGAAAAATCACCAGTGAGTACTCTTGAAAGATTTATGGATACCCTTTAAAAAAATTCTTTTTGAGAGAGCCGGAGAGATAGTACAGTGGGTAAGGCCCTTGCTTTGCACTTGGATGACCCAGGTTTGATCCCCAGCATCCCATATGGTCCCCATAGCACCACCAGGAATGATTCCTGAGTGTAGAGCCAGAAGTAACACCTCAGCATCACTAGGTGTGGCCCAAAAACAAAACAAAAATTATTTTTTGTTAATGTTTTTATAGAAACTTACAGAACTTAAAGAACTTCTATAAAATCATACAGAAAATTTAAATCTATAGGAAATAACTTTTTAGATATTACATTAATTATAAAAACTTTTGACTTTTTTAATAAAATTATGTTATGGTAAAATAGTGCCTAAGGTCATTTCTACTCTTTGTGGACATACAAAGTATGTACTTATTGAATGAAAACTCCTTTGTTTTTTTTTGAGTCTTTACAAATATAAAAAAAATAATATTTGGAGTGGAGGTTTTTTTGGGGGGAGGGGTTGGTTTTGGGGTGATATTCAGGGCTTCTTCCTGACTCCACACTCAGCGAACCTGGTCACCACTTGCAAGGCAAGTAGCTTCCCACTGTTCTCTCTCCAGCCCCTGAATGAACAGCTCTGAGGTTGAAAACCTTATTGAAGCAATCATTCCATCTAGTTATATTGCGCTCTTAGGTATATTATTCTCTACTAACTTAGCCTATCATGTGGACTTCAACAAACGTGAAAGCAAATCTTTAAGCATGAAGCAAATTCAGCAGAAGCACTAAGCAAATCACAGTGTAAAAATAATGGGCTTTTTCTTTACTGTCCTTGATACAAATCTTTTTTTTTTTTTTTTAGATTTACAGAAAGACTTCTAAAGATAAAAAATGCCCCTCAAACTAATGTGGATATCTACCTTCAACCAAAAAGTACATACTTCATATTTCCATTTAATGTGTGACAAAGCATGGATGTGCCTAAATGCTCAAACAAAATATTCTTGAGAAATAATTATATTGAAAGTGTTTCTGAGACCACCAAAGAATGTCAAGGTTGCTGGAAGAAAGACTAATGGGAGGAATTAGTGGATTGTAGGTACATTTATAAAATGTATTGTCAGGCAAAGATAATTCTGAGATTTCTAGTTATACCAATTGCCATGGAGAAAGTTAAATGAACAGTAATAGGCCCAAGACTTCAGCTCACTGGATACATCCTCCAAATTTCTAGGTGAGAATTAAAGATTTTAAGCACCAACTAATCATACCTGGAGTATGTGCTCAGAATTTCACTTTCTAATTTTGCTGGTATTTATATTGGTCAGGACACATCCCACTGCCCATTTTTAAAACTCATTTTAGAGGCCAGAGCGATAGTACAGTGGGTAGGGCTTTGGCCTTGCCTGTGGCCAACCCATGTTCAATCCCCGGCATCCCATATGGTCCCCCGAGCACCACCAGGAGTAATTCCTGAGTGCTGAGCCAGGAATTACCCCTGAGCGTCATCGAGTGTGACCCAAAAAGAAAAAGAAAAAATATTTTAAATTTGGCGTCTACTTTCTAGACTTCTAGTATTGTATTGTACACTAGTAATTATTAGCTCCTAATTTCCCTCAGGCAACTGTTGAATTTCTCACTGTAAAGCAGCACTTACTAAAAATAATCTGCTGGGGTCTGGTGCAAATAGGTAGGGTGTTTGCCTTGTACATGGCCAATCTGGTTTCTATCCCTGGCACCCCATATGGTCCCCAACCCCCACCAGGAGTCAGCCCTGAGCACCATTGGGTGTGGCCCAAAAACCGGGGGGGAAAGGAAAGAAAATCCTTTGTCATAAATCCTATTGTATTTGTTAAAACAGCTGGTCATTTTTTATATCTAGGTACTGAAATGTTATTTAATTTAAAATGTTTCGCCTATGTTTGATTTTGTATGACAAAGTATAAAGTTTCAGATTTTTTGGGCCCAGTTTTACAGTCTGAACCAAACAATTGTTCTGTTTTACCTTCTGTTTTCAGAGAAACATTGAGAACCTGTGCTTTCTGATCTACAAAATTTTTCTGTCTTCACATTTTCTAACATTTTGCTACAGTCTTTTCTATTTTTATCTGTTGTGTATAAAACATGCTGTATGGTGCATTCAAAATACTAAAATACTTCTCACTTTTTCTTAATTTTTTAAGAAGTAATATTAAAGATTATTGTATAAAATTTTTCATTATCTGAGCTTTTGTTTATATTATTCACACCTGGGGATGGGAAAACAGTGGGTCAATTGAAACTTCTGATAAAAATTACTAATTAGGACCAGAGAGATGGTATAGAGATTAAAGTGCTTGCCTAGTATCCCACTGACCCAGTTCAAATTCCCAGCACCACATTTCCTGAGTACTGCGGGTCACTCCTAATCACAGCTAGGTATGGCCCAAAAACCCAAATATTACAAATAAATAAAAAAAAATTACTGACTGCCAATCTTAAACTCAGAATGAGGACAAGGGAAATAGGTCAAGGGTTGGAGTCATTTCTGTGCAAGCTTGAGCCCAGTATGATGCCCAGGTTTGACTCCCAGACACTTCAAGGTCCCCAACCACCAGCAGCATGACCCTAAGCACTGAGCTATGATAGCTCCCAACCACTGCCAGGTGTGGCTGTTAAACAAAAAACTCAGTAGAAAGACTGGTTTCCTTTCAAGAAGAGATATTTTATACTTTAGTTATGATTTTGTAAAATGTTGAGCACGAAGATGTTTCAATGCTATAATATTAAAAACTGGTACCAGGGCCAGAATCTCCTGCCCCTGCATCAGGCTGTCTTCATGGGGGCCCTTTCGGAGGGGGGCGGGTTGATTTTCCCTCCCCTCCCCAAACAGAGCCCCGGCAGCCGAAAACCTCCAGAACCCAGCCACAGCCATTCTCAAGGCCACTCTCCACACGCTGGGACAAGCCTCCCGCATAAAAGAACCGACAGAGGAATCCAGGTATGTGGGACCCGTGGCTGAGATCTCTAAACCTGCTTGGATCGGGACTGGGCCTCCTCCACCCAAATCCCCCCTTTTTTTTTCCAGTAGCTTGGCAGTCACCCACAAACTGCCCCCGGTGCCATATAATGTCATCAACGGCCAAGATCCAGAGATTATAAAGCAGAGCTCCTGGAAGAGAGCAGTGCAGTTTTTCTTGGAGCATTCCGCCCTCATGGCAGAGCCTGGCAAGCTACCCGTGGCGAATTCGATATGCCAAAGACAGTAACAATAAACAGTCTCATTCCCCTAACCCTGAAGAGCCTCCAATACAGCAGCGCTGGGAAAGATGAGTAAGGAGAGGCTGCTAAAATCTCATACTGGACTAAATGGAGACGTTACTGGCGCCCACTCGAGCAAATCGATAAACAATGGGATAAACAAAGGTTACAGGTGAGCAGGGCTAGAAAGATAATATAGGGGTCGAGGTGCTTGCCCTGCATCCCATCATATAACGGTCTTCCCAAGCACTGCTGAGAGAATACCTTTGAGCACCACTGATTACTGCTCAGACACCTTCCAACCTCAGAAAGTATGCTGGTACACTCTTGGGGCCAGAGATTTGGTTCATCATTAAGAGTGTCTGCCTTGTATGTGCAAAAGGCCCTGGATTCACTCGTTGGCAATACAAAAAAATAAAATTAAAAACAGGTATACCAGCCTGTAATTTTACTGCATTCGTGTAAAGGAGTAAACAGTTCTTGAAGAGCAGAAACATGCTCATTAACTATCGATTTTCCTTTTTTCCAATTTGGCCAACTATCCATATATGAGAACATAGAAACAAGACACAGCTGTTATCCATCTCCTAACTTGCTCTTTGCAAGATTGGGAGAGGGTTTGGGCCACAACCTGAGGGGGACTATATAGGAGTATGGTCAAAATTTAGTTTTATTATCTAAGGAATGGTAGACTATTGGCTTTATTTGGTTTTGAGGCCACACCTGGTCATGCTCAGGGCTTACTCCTGGCTCTGTTGAGGGATCACTCCTGACAAAGCTTGGGGGACCATATGGTGGCATCAGGGATTAAATCTGGGTCAGCTGTGTGCAAGGCAAGTGCCCTACCCTCTCCAGCCTTGACTGATGGACCATGTTCTAAAGGACAAAGCAGTAGTACAACAAGTAGTGTGTTTGCCTTGCACGCGGCCAACTCAGTGCAATCTCTGGCATCCCATATGATCCCTCAAGCACCATCAGGATTAATTCCTGAGTATAGAACCAGGAGTAATCCCTGAGCATTGCCAATGTAACCAAAAAAGAAATGACTTCTCAACTGGACCCCCATCTGTCCCACTGTAGACTCCAATACCACACAAAGCTGCCACCTCCAACAGTCAAAAGCTTTGGGAAGAGTAAGGGAGTATAAACTACAAAGTTTAGAAAAGCCATGTTCTCGTCTCTGAAAGAAGGAAAATGCCAATACAGTGAATGTGAAATGGACACTGTTCCCTCTAGGGGAGTCTGAGGCATAAAGCCTCACTTCTTCGGCTAAATCATCATTCAAGCTTAGTTTTTAAAAAGGGGGGTGGAGAATGGAAAGGACATAAATGGTCTAGCTTCACAACTAATCTCAGAAGAGATGCAAGCCAAGTCAATGAAACTCACTGGACTTCTGGCTGAAAACTGGGCACTTTCAGGTGGGGTGGGTCACCCTGCCAGCCTCAGCAGCAGCACCCACCAACAGCCTCCGCCATACAAACAGCCGGGTTTCACAGTTTGACCACTAATCTCTGAAGAGATGTCAAGCTGAAAAAACTCCCAGGTACAAAGATCCTGGAACTCCTGGACACCTCCAAATTCCACAATACTGATGGCTGAATTAGTAGGAGCACAGCACATTAGAGAGGAAAGTAGGCGCCCATTTAGCTCAACAAGCAAAAACAATAACTCAGCAGGCTCAACTAAAGACAAACAGCTCAGTAAATCCTCAGACAATGATTTGAGCAACCCCATTTTGAGATATAACAATTTTCACAAACTTTATTCAACTGTTTTTTTTATAATTCTGCTTACCATTTCATTGTAACAACAAACAACATAAAATAGATTATTTGCACCTGGCTGACCCGGGTTTGATCCCCAGCATCCCATATGGTCCCCTGAGTACAGAGCCAGGAGTAACCTCTGAGCACTGCTGGGTGTGGCCCAAAAATCTAAATTAGTAAATTAAATTTGAAAAAGAAAAAAGCCACCAGTGCTGTGAGCAGATTTCAATTTCTACAAGGTCATAATGCTTTGCCTATCATGGGAAGTGTCCCTAGCAAATTGGAGATTTGCTGTGCCCATCTGTGTAAGTGTCCTAATGCTTCTGGCAAGGCTCAGCCAGGCAGCTTGACCTTGTCCTCTAACTCATCAAGAAAATACTGCTGGAACATGTTCTAGAGCCTTAACGCCAAGGCTTTAATGCCCAGGCTGGTCTCTGTTCAGTCAGCTGCTGTGGCAGTGTCTATTGCCCCTGAGCAAGCAGCACCTACCAAATAAAATGTATTTGCTTTTAGAAGTAATTAAAACAGCATGGTATTGGGCTAGAAACAGACCTGCAGACCAATGGAACAGAGTTGAATATTCTGTCACAG